>JAGDQP010015722.1:0-35011 GCA_022664845.1 Lepisma saccharinum
TCATAGGTTGGCAACAATGAAAACTCGGGTTCTTAGGGCCACAGTGTTGTTACATTGTCCCCAATAATGTTAATGCCAAGATGGTGTTGTGATGTCGAAGTGTTCAGAAGGAATTTTAAAAAAATGAAAAAAGTGGCAACACTGATATCTGGAGAACAACGTCTGACCAGGAATACCTTTGCGACTTTGCCCAGTGCCAAACGAAGACAATTCTTAGTTAGGGGTAAATCGATGGACGCGTGTGGAAATGTATTGCTTTGCCACCCCCGTTAAACCTCTGGGGCTGTGAAACCAAAAAAATAGAAACCTGCTTCTAATGAATTGACGAGACTTTTCTAATGACACGTTAACCAAGTCCCTACGTCTTCTAGTTTCTGAGATATAGGAGTATAAGTTTTACCCGAATCCCCCGTTTTACTCTATAGAGTGTTTAATAAAAAGTTGTAGAGCCAATCCTAATGAACTGACGAGGGCTATCCAGTAGGGTTGCCAACCAGCCGGTATTCTACCGGTCTGGCCGAAAATTTTAGTATTTTTTTCTATTGGGCCGGTGACCGGTACCAAGCTATCACCGGCACTATTGCGACCGGTAATTTTCTGAACATAATTGACCGTCTTACGAGTGGCTTTCATAGAGATTTTGCGTCTACCTATAAAAAACAACAACTAAAATCTCGGAGTCAACCTTTATTTTCATAATAGAACACCTTCCCTTAATTTTATCGTTTATTCTGTTACCGCTTATTAACGAGATACAATTAATGTACTTTGTCTAGCGTATAGTACTTTTTTTAAATTTACATCTTGAACAACAGCACGTTATATAAAATAATACCCTACAGACAGTGCTTTTGTATAACTGCCAGAACTATAATACTAAACTATGATGGAGAAGGAAAGCGCATTAAACATTTCTTAACTTATTTCGTAAAAACTTATTAATTTCCTTTTTATTATTATTTCGGGTAGGGATGCAGGTATTTTACCGGTAGGGCTAAAAATTGTACCAATTTTGAGATTAAAATCTGTGGCCGATACAGAAGTCTCACCAACCTAACATATGACCGCTATTTTATTTATGAATTATGATAATCTCTGCCAGAGACGATAGTCAGATCTGGAATCCGAGTTTCCAGTTCAGATTTGCCACTCACCCTGTTCCCGGTCTGTTGGATGTTTAATTTTTATTTGTCCTGTTTCAGAAAAAGAAGCGGATTAATTTCTTTGCTATCCCCCTGCACAATTTATGCTAAGTATTCCCCCATTTTTTATTTTCTGGTAATAATTTTTTAGGTAGACCTACATTATTTTGCTCTAATTATTTTCTTTGAGTTGCTGGTATTGTGGTTTACTTGATATTATATTTTCTCTGGGATAATACGTCATATTAATCAGTTGCGTCAAGTTTTGAGCTGTTCAAGTTGAGGTATTCTAGTTTACAATATTTATATTTTACAGTGGGAAGTGGTGTTATAGGTATTGTTCACCAATCCTGGTTTTCGATTACGTCTTTTTTCTGCTCAAGAAGTTGCACTTCTACTCTTCGGTGCTTTTTTGGGTCTGTTTCTATCAACTGTGGTTTATGCAACCCCTCATAGCTAGTTAGCTGTGCGGGTAATTCTATTTCCCATAGTTGGCAACCCTACTATCCAGTGACATGTCAAGCAAGTCCCTAAGTCTTCTAGTTCCAGATATAAGAGTCTGAATTGTAACCCAATCCCCCGTTTCACCCTATAAGGGGTGACTGATACAAAAAGTAAGATAGCCATTCCTAATGAATTAACGAGAGCTTTCAAATGACACCTCAACCAAGTTCTTACGTCTTCTGGTTCCAGAGATATAATTTCTTGCAACAGACAGACAGACAGACAGGAGCGGGATATAAAGCCCTTATTTTAGTTTTTGGTATCAAGGGACCTAAAACCGTCACCCCAAATTTTTCTTTACTTCCATTTTGAAGCTCGCTGAACCCAAATCTTTTTTCTTTTTTCTACCCCTACTGTGTTTGAATAGTGGGGGGGGGGGTCAAATCAAAAACTTCACGGAGGAACACCAATATTTGAGGTTGAAAACTCCCGGGGACTCTGATACTAAAACTGTTTTCAGTTCCTCCAAATCATTTATACTTTTAGAGTCATTGCAATTTATTTTTTGATTGCGAGGGGTTCTTGCACTAAACCCATAAGAATACACAGAGCTACTTAAGATGGCCTCATGACCTTAATTGCTGCACTGCAGCTTCGTAACTTGGTTCCTATGTCCTTTCGTCCTTTCCGAATGGAACGCCAAGGTCAAGTTTGCTCTTTTTTCACTCAACCCTCTTTTCGTGATCCAAATAGGAGCCCTTCACTGTTTTCAATATGCATGTGCAAAACACACACATACACACACACATTGACACTGTGAGTTCTGTACGTTCTGAGGAACAAGACAGCAAGAACTGGTGGGAGAAATGAAGGCATGCGCAGTTAAGTGTGTTAGACAAGACGCGTCAGGATTGCCAACGTCTATGCGGATTTCATTAAAGGTATTGAATGAGTGAAAAATTTATACACCTTTATACGATTAGCGAGCGCAGCGCCACGCACGGAATGTTCAGGAACTTAAGCTATACACTTCGTACGCACTTTTCTATCAAACGGAAGTCCGGATTAAATTTTACAAGTGACGTTTTTTGAGGTACTTGGACGTTGTAGAGTACGAATAACACGGCTTGTAAAGTAAGACCCGAATGCGGATCTCAGAAACACCGGGGTCCCATAAGGACGCCAAATAGTAAATGTAAGTGAGTCGCAATGATAGTGGGATGTATATATACATACATATATATATATATATATATATATATATATATATATATATATATAAATTTGAATATGATGCTAGATCATTTCGGTCAAGGTTAGCGCTGTCCTGTCTTTATCCTGGGACACGAATTTTAGCTCTATGTGTTGTCCTTCTTTTCATCTAAGTGTACCCACTTTTGCTTTTGCAATTGATATGTTAGTTAGATCACAAAATAATATGAATCATAATATCCGCGATCATATATATTGATTTGAAGATGATGCTACATAATTTCGGGCAAAATTAGCGCTGTCCTGTCTGTATGTTGGGACATTACAGTTAGTTGTATGTATTGTCCTTGTTTCCGTCTAGGTGCACCCACTTTTGTTTTTCGAATTGATGCCTTACTTAGGCGGCAAAAATTTTTAAACCTTAATATCTGCTGTTTTGAATATGAAACTTCTCGTCGGTTCAGAACAAACACACTTCTTAAAAAGAACACAAAGAAGACCAACATAATATAGCACTATCATTCTGTTAAGCTCACGTACTGGTCCGTGAATCAGGTGATCCACATAACCCATGTGAGCTCAGAATGTAAGAGCTAATATTCATAGAATTAGTAGTCAACCTTTTGTAATAATCAAATACCTTATTTGGGCATGTAACGAATAACAGATCACGTGATCGTATGTGAGTCAAGAAACTTACTACGTTTATAAATTAGTCGGTTTTGGAAGTCTGAAAATTCAACCACGCGAGTTAGTTGTTTCTATGTATGCGCTCTTTTTCATTAGCCGGTATAGCAAACCAAAGTTATTCTGATCACATAATCGACAGATAAAACCTAAAAAGGTTTCCGATAACAGTTAAGCGTTTTTCGAAAAGACGACAAATTAACAGTAAAAGTGTGTGTCTTTTCGTTACCACACATCAGCATAAAATTTATTTCAAGTACAAAGAAAAAAAAAGAACAACACTCGTTACACAAACAGAAAGAAAAACTGTAATACATTTGTATAACTGTTACTCGACGAACAGTCTGTAACTTTGTGGTGCTTCATCATCTTAATTTCCTTAAAGTCAAAAAGGAAAATGTCATTTTTAAGTGACATATTGACATGTTTGTATTTGCACTTTTCATCACAGCAAAAAGTGTAAGCAATGATTTCGTTAATTTACACCGACTAAATATAACGAAGTGTGAATTTTAAAAGACCCTGTTGAATAAACAGTGCTAATTATATCCGAGTCTACAAGTGGTTGCTTGAGGACGTCATCTTCCTGTAAAATATTTGGACTGTACTATCTCCTTATCAGTGCTTAAGTGTTTTCTTCATCTCCCCCCCCCTCCCTCTTCACTTATCATCAACAGCGATTGAACTCTTGGATTATCTTCAGATGAACTGTGAATATTGGAAATTTTAAAAAGAGCTCTTAGCATTACAATTCTTGAGATTTCTAGCCAATTACTTTATTTTTATTTTTTTCTTCTGACTTAATATAATCTCTTTTGTAAAAGTATATCATTAATCTCTTTTGTAAAAGTTATGTAAATATATATATTGTGTTCTTTCTACCTTCATTCAGATATATACATATATAGTATTTCAAAATTAAAGTCTGGCTTTTATTTGTGTTCAAAAACTGTAGACATATTCATAGATAATTTATTTTTATAATTATCAAAACAATGTGACTAGGTATAATTCAATTTGGAAAAAACTCGGTCCACGTCATCATTTCTTGTATATTTAAAAGCATATTTAGCAACGTGTCAATGTGATTCTACACAAACATCAAATTCATATAAACAATCGAAACTTAAACGCCAATATTCTCACCCCAAATGTCAACGGTGATAGAAACGGTGTGTATTTAAGGTATAATCAGGATATATGTGTATTTGTCTCAGCTGATGATGATCGCTTATAAAATCGGTGATAACAACTGGATGTAAAGTAGAAATTAAGGTTCCAGGTACGAATACCGGCGAGTTTCGTCAATTTAGTACGTAGTAACAATATATCTGGGTTTAACTGTAATTTCCGCAAATTTATTTGTTATATGCTCCCGGACTGACCAATGGCGATATATGTGGGATTCATGTCGATCCACCCAGATCTATCCCATAACCACACCGTTGTTCTAGGTCCCTCACTGACCGATGTGGATCTACGTCACATACAATATATATTCCATTTTAGTTTTCGCATACAAGTCGACGCTGAAAATGGGATGAAAATGAATAAGTCCCAATAAAGCAGAAACGATACATGAAATGAAAATATCATTTGTAGGAAGTATCTTCCAACAACATGTAGGATATCAGAAGGGAAAATGCGATGTCACCAGGTAGTCAGTGTTGGCAACGGGGTATCATGTTTGAGAATTTTCCATGTCTCTACGTCGGTTTGTTTCATTCCCTCGTGATGATCAACAACATATTATGTCCAGCATACACAGCAGTGTGCCAAACTATGGATCATACTCGAGCTAGAAATTGTATTTTTCCCGGATATGCCCTCCCATGTATTATCCATAGTTTGCAACAGCGCAGTTTCTGCTTTGAATACATATATTGTTTATTATAACTAGGGCATGCAACAAATTTCATAAACCGACGTAATGCTATTTGCAAAGTTTCATGTGATACAAAGTTGGCAACACTGATAACCCCTGTGACATCGCATTTTCACTTCTGATGTCCACCATGTTGTTGGAAGATACTTCCCACAAAGATATTTTCATTTCATGTATCGTGTCTGTTTAATTGCGACTTATACATTTTCATCCCATTGTCGGTGTCGACATTTGGGCTTCCAATTGGCAACGCTATATCTCGTAAACGACGCAGAATTCGACTTATGTGTATGGAAACTTTTTTCTTGTTTCGATGTCAGCAATCAACCCCTAAGTTTGCTAACATCTTTTTTAAACACCCTGTATTTATACCTGTTTTTAGGTCGCTTGACAGCAAAGCTATAGTTCTATTCCTGCTCCATCTATCCGTCTGTCTATCCGTGGCCTGCACTGTTCATTCATTTAACCGTACCTGGCAGGGACCTCTTCCAAATGTATATTTCGAAATCGTGTGCTCGTGCCGCATTCTCGATTAAAAATACTAGTTGCCAAGACTTATGTCTCAACCCTTGTACATAATACCTCATTGAGTATGGAACTCGTATTTATAGAACACAAAAGTGGTAAACTTGGTTTTAAATACATTTCGCAGGAGAATCAGAAACTGCTTAGAAATGGGTCCTAGGAAATAATATTTTCATTTCCAGCAAGATAATGACCCGACGCAGGGTACAGAATTTGTCTGACAGTGGATTTTATGGAACACATCTCACAGTTTAAGTACTCTACTTCATGTCTTTTATTTACATTCCATCGAGAATAGATAAAATGAACCCGAAAGGATGGTCAAACAGAACTAAATGACGACCAGGTAATAACTTGATTGATTAAGCAATATGTTCATTCATGTCAAAGAAACATTCAGTAGTTATTTGAGGGAAAAATATTTTTATAATTTTTGAATTACCTGAGTTGACGTTGTTTTAGTCCTTTTGTCTGATTATAAAATTACGTTTTTGTTTATAAATTCTTATAAATTACATTTAAGTTTTGTCTTTCAGCTAAACTTATCAACCCAAATCCTAAAGTGTTCTGCAACCAGTCTAACGACTAGAGGTGTGCAACGAGCGGATTTCGGGCGCTCGAAACACAAAACTACGTTTTCGAGCGAGCAGAGTATGATCGAACAAAATCTGCTCGAACAGATTTGTTAGAACACTTTTGCTCGAAATTCTGGATTTGAGCGCTCGAAAATATTTCGAGCGCTCCAAACAGAATCGAATGCTCGAAACTTTTTCGAGCGCTCGAAAGTCCTGGCATTTCCCCTTCCCCTCCGTTTATCTTGGTAAAGGACGTAATACACAACTTTGCCAACTGTGATACTATTATTCTTATCATAATATAATTTCAGCTTTATAGCTTTGATACAACAGATAATTAATTAAGTACTAAAAAAATATTATCGTGATTCCATAGGTATTTTAACGCCAACATTCCTGGGAGCTCCAAGGGACGCTGACTACAATTCCGAGCCTAGAAACGTTAAAATTTGTAATCCAAGACCGCGGCAGCACGAAACATCATCATTGTAAAAGATAGTCTGATTAGTGATTAGGAGCGGGGGGGGAGTAGTTCATTACCAAGACCAAAGATATACAATTTTGAAATCCAAGATGGCGGCAGCGCGAAATGTCACAATTGTTCAAAATCATCAGAATTTCGTTAAATTTTATATGTGGCGACTTGAGGGAGCCCTGGGTCCATTACCGAGGGCAAAAATATACACTTTTGAAATCCAAGATGGCGGCAGCGCGAAATCTCACAAGTGTTAAGAATCATCAGAATTTCGTGAAATTTTATATGTGAGGACTTGAAGGAGCCCTGAGTCCATTACCGAGGCCAAAAATATACACTTTTGAAATCCAAGATGGTGACAGCGCGAAATATCATAATTGCTAAAGTCATCAGTTTTTCGTTAAATTTAATACGTGAGACTTCGAAGCGCTGCTGAATTCAATTCCGAAACTAAAATTGTTGAATTTTGCGAAATTTCAAAATTGTTATAAATCGGATATTCGTTCGATTCCATTGTGAATGAGAACCGAAAATGGCGGCAGTTTGGAATGTGATAAAATGTTCAAAATTATCAGATTTCTGTTAAATTATATATGTGGATGTTCCGAAGAACGCTGATTACGAATCCGATCCTAAAAATGTTGAATTTTTAACTCCAATATGGCGGCAGTGCAAAATATGATAATTATAAAAATATTGATTTTACCTGAAATTTTAAATCCGGGTCTTTCAAGTTCGATTTCTGTTTCAAAAATGTTGAAATCCAAGAGGGTGGCAACCCGAAAAGCAATACATTCTTAAATATTATCGGATTTTGTAAAATTTCATAAGTGGGTGTTCCGAAAGACGCTGATTACGAATTCCAGCCCAAATATATTGAATTTTCAAATCGAAGATGGAGGGAGCGTGAAATATTCTGATTGTTAGAAAAAATTTCATTTTCGAGAAAATTTATATTTGGCTCTTTCATGGGACGATGATTATAAATTTGAGACCAAAAGTAATAAAATGTGAAATCCAAAATGCTGGTAGTGCAAAATGTTATAATCTCTAGAAATTATCCGATTTTTGTGAAATTTCATATCCGAGGCTTTCAAGGGGCCGTGAGTTTGATCTCGAGGCTAAAGTGTTTAAATTAGAAAATGAGACGGTGGCAGTGCAAAATATTGGAATTGTTAAATATAATCTAATTTTGTGGAATTTTTCCCGTGATTTCTGAGATTTCTGGGTTGGGTTCCTAGCCTAAAATGTTGAAATTAGAAATTCACTCCAGTAGGACACAGACGCGTTTTGAATGTTAATTTTTATTTAATTCGTTGATTAACAGTTATTGGTTAAAATGTACGTTTAATTTTAATCATATTTCAACAAATGTTTGATACCCCAGTAGCATATTCAGGTTGGTTGGTTATGGGACCCATATCGTCCCACATTCTAAATGCGGACGAGAGAGGGGCCTCGTTTGAGACCACGTCGATCGATGTTGGATCAACACCGATTATCGATATCACTAATTTACCTACTTTCTAAAACTATATTTTGCAAAGAATAAATCGATTTTTACAAACCTTTTTCATAATGAATAAATTAAAATTAAAAATAGAGCATTCGTCATGGAATTATATCGATTCATGTCGTTAACCGATATCTATATTGATCAATGTCGATCGATACGGGCAAACTGATGTTTATTCAAGCAATGGTATATCCCTCTGGTGATAAAGTATAAAACTTCATGCTGTTGTCAACATGCGGCCAGCTTTGTTTGGTGACAAAGTTGTTCACAATTTAAGCATGTTAAAGTGCAGAAATAACATGTCCTTCGTGTAATAGAACACGAAAAGGACCCAAAAGATAAAGTGTTAAAGTTGATTGTCTTTTTTCCAAGGATTCTTTGATCACTGTAAGTAAATAGACAAACCAACAAGATTTAAAGTAATATTGAGCTGGTTATCGTACGCCTTCAGAACCGGGAGACATTTTACACTTTTGTTTCGTTTGTACGGTGGAAAGTAGCGTATTTTCTCAAGCCCATGTCGTTGTTGAGATATTTTTATAAACCTTCGTATATATGTGGGTCAAAATTTTGGTTTCGGACGTACTCTATGTTCTTCGTTTTATCAAATCAGTAAATTGTGCAAAGTTCTATTGAGATATATTAAAAATTGTGGATTTGAGATATTTTGACCAACCCTCGTATATATGTTTCAAAATTTTGGTTTCGTTAGTATTCTATGTTTTTCGTCTTGCCAAATTAGTAAATTATACAAAGTTTGTTGAGATATTTTGAAAAATGTGAATTTGCGATATTTTGACCAACTCTCGTAAATATGGGTATTTTTTTGTTTCGAGCGTACTCTATGTTCTTCGTCTTGTGAAATTACTAAGTTGGGCAAAGTTATGTTGAAAATTGTGTATTTGCGATATTTTCACCAACCCTTGTATATATGGATCAAATGTTTTGTTTCTGACGTACTCTATGTTCTTCATCTTGTGAAATTACTAAGTTGTGCGAAGTTTTGTTGAGATATGTTAAAAACTGTGGATTTGCAATATTATAACCAACCCTCGTATATATGGGTCATTTTTTTGTTTCGGGCGTACTCTATGTTGTTCGTCTTGTGAAATTACTTATTTGTGCGAAGTTTCGTTGAGATATGTTGAAAATTGTGGATTTGAGATATTTTTACCAACCCTCGTATATATAGGTCAAATTTTGGTTTCGAACGTACTCTACGTTCTTCGTCTTGTCCAATTACTAAGTTGTGCGAAGTTTTGTTGAAATATGTTGAAAATTGTGGATTTGAGATATTTTGACCAACCCTCGTATATATAGGTCAAATTTTGGATTCGGACGTACTCTATGTTCTTCATCTTGTCAAATTACTAAGTTGTGCGAAGTTTTGTTGAGATATGTTGAAAATTGTGGATTTGAGATATTTTGACCAACCCTCGTATATATAGGTCAAATTCTGGTTTCGGACGTACTCTACGTTCTTCGTCTTGTCAAATTACTAAGTTGTGCGAAGTTTCGTTGAGATATATTGAAAATTGTGAATTAACCTTATTTTGACCAATTCTCGTATATAAGGTTCAACATGGTGGTTTCGTATATAGTCTATTCCAGTTCAAACGCTTTTGTTAGATAACCCATTATTATTATTAGGTCAGTTGGCAACACTGAACCTCCTTTAACCAGTTACAGGAAGATAAAGACAAAAATGCAATCTGATGACGTAATTCGAGCAGGCACTCCGCTCGAGCAGTTCGAGCGCTCGAAAATGTTTCGAACGCTCGATTTTTTTTTCGAGCGCTCGAAACCTATTCACGCTCGAAGTTGCTCAAAGTGGATTTTTGCCACTTCTCCCACGTTTCGAGCGTGACTGCTTTGGGCTTCGGATTTCGAGCGCTCGAAATCCGCTCGTTGTACAGCTCTACTAACGACAGATCGTTGCAGGCTAGTATTTATTTTAGGATAAAGAAGTTCATATTAAATAGAAATATTAGAATATGGTTTTAAAATATTAAAATATATGAATGTAACAATAGAATATTGGATTGTCACCCGACTTACGTCGCTGTGCAAAATTTCATCGTTACATGACATCGGGAAATGAGTTACATTAACGTTGCAAAATCTGAAGGCACCAAGAACCATTGTGAACTAAAGAAAAAAAGTGTAAAAATAAAATATTTTTACATTTCCATGTTTTCATTCTTTATTCACTGTCTGTTGTTATACTAGTACAGAAATGAGCGAGTCCTTGTTGTCATTATCATACACGAAAGAAAACATTCGTATAAATTTCACGAAAAAGTCCGGAAATGGGATTAAAAAGTACATTTAAAGAAATCGATGTTCCTTAATTTTTTCCCCTAAAGCACCGAAAGGGCCTTCAGACGATAAAAAAAATCGATTCTCTATAAACGATCGTCGATTCTTAATACATCATTAAACACAAAAACATGATATATCTACCAGTCAAGGAAAAAATTTAAAACTTGAAAAGTTCGTGGTCCATAAACACAGTCCGTGGTACTTATTAGTTCGCGCAGTGCCCCTATATTATACTAATAGACCAGCTAATAAGCCCTTGAAATTGACATAAGCTTAAGAAAAATCATTATAAACTTCAAGAACTTAACAAAGCAACCAAAAAGAAATAAGAAATAAAATAAAATGAAAATTTTGTGGAATATATTCACTCTTTTCCGGTTTAACTACACTTCCGATTATTAAACACCCTTCATCATCATTTTAAAATGTTCAAAGAAACTGAAGGATTGATAACAAAACCGGGCAAGTACAAAACGTTGATCTTTCAGAAAATTGAAAAACGTCTGAAGTTTGTTTCTGAATGTAAGAATACAAAATATTTTATATAGCGTTATTGTACGGCGAAATCACGAGACCTTGTATTTGCTAGTGTTAAACATAGTGTCAAACTTGTATTAGAATTTGTAATGGCCTTGTCGTAAATGTGAATTGCGTAAGGTCACTACACTAGGATTCTTTGTTAAAATATAATTAAATAAATTCTCGTTAGAATTTAGAGCCTAATGCTGATTTAAATATTCTAATATAATATACAATAGCTTTATTCTTCTACTTCTGCTGTCTTTTTTAAGTAATGATGAAGACATATCAAACAATGGAATGATTCTGACAGACTATCCCCCAATAAGTGCCACTCCTTCAAATTCTCGAGCACCAAAAACTTTTTTTTTAACATTTAAAAACCTATTGAAACGCGAAGCAAGTCTATAGAAAGGGAAGCGATTATATATACAAAATGCAGTGAAATCCGAGCAAAAACACCAGAGGTGCAAAAAGTTCAGCCAAGTTCGTCAGTCCTAAAATGTGGTGAATGGAAGATAGATGGGCCAAGTTCCATGGCGACAGCATGTAAGAGGTTCATGATCTTCAAACCATAAGGCTGGCCCTTGTACCCACCACACTCATCAACACCAACCCTAAGGCCCGACCATGAAACTTTCCACCTCGCGCCAACTTCTAGTGTTCCTCTTACATGCTGTCGCCAAGGAAATTGGCTCATCCATCCTTCATTTCACTATTTTTAGGGCTGACAAACTTGGCTGAACTTTTCCACTTCTATTGTTTTTGCTCGGATTAATATATACACAATTGTAGTCATGTTTAAGACAGAAATAGGTTCGTTCCAATACTCTTTTCCGTCCGTATGAGGATATGAATACTTACCTACAACCTAAGAAACTTGTTTAGTGTGGCTTCCTTCCTGAATTACCTAGATGTGTAGGCGAGAAAGTACGTTTTATGATGAACGTTTCCCACGTTTTGATTTGACCTATCTATCGTAAAATGCATTCAAGGTTAGTGTTGCATAAACTAACTCTACATGAAACGATTATCACAGTTCATAATACAGATAATATAGAAATTTTTTTTTAATATAGAAACACAAAGCTTACATAATACATTTCGATAATTATGTGAGTCTCAGTGGTAAATGCATTCAGAACATTAAAACGCGTACATGTTCACCTCATTAATACACGCAATTCTTCCCCAAATTATATATAAAAAAAAACAGTAAAGAGTAAAAAGAAATGTTAAGTGTTCCCAGTAACATAAATATCTTCGTTGTATTGAATTATTCGAAAAATATTTCCCACTCGTTGAAATTGCTTTAATTCTTCACACACTGTTCTAATTAATGTCTGACAGTGGCGCCACTACAAAAGAACAAACTCAATAATGTTTCTGAATAAGTGATCACTGCTGTCGACAATGTATTTATGCCGCATACTGTACATCTTTCGCAGACCAGTTTGTTGTCTTCTGTTTTTATTTTTAAAAAATGTTTTATTTACGCTTTTATTATTTGATCATGATGATGTTTCAGATGGGATTAATTGGTTCAGTATATTTCATTTTAACTTATTTAATTTCTTACTTGCTAACATCAGTATTGTAACATATATTTTCTTTTCATTTATATTTCTTAGTCAAATATGCGAATCCTGTAAGTCCTAAAAACCGTTAAAATAAGCTAAGAATTTAAAATTAACATTTCATTAAAAATATATATCATTAATATATGAAACTTTTACTGTTATTAGGAGAAACCTGCACGCATGTGTATTTACTTTCAACTGTCATTCACTCTTTGCTGTTTTCTTGTTTCCATTATTCCCGACCCAAAGTTGCCTAAATAACGTACATAAAATTGAGTAAAATTCAATCATGTTTTTCGCTGAACAGGTAGAAGACTTACATAGCCTATGATGATAGTCATGTGCCGAATTGCCTGGCGAAGTATATTGTCTGCGTTAGAAAATTAGACTATTTATTTAAACACAACTTAATAAAGAATTCGGTGTTAAAAAGAAGTTTAATTTTTACTGTAATCCAAGAGATTGAAGTTATTTTTTAATGTAAAAACGGGTAGTGCAGTTTGATTGACTACCGAAGTATATTACGAAAATTGTGAACGTTGTTGAAAATTTCTTGTTTGTTTCAAAGAGAACATAATAAAAGATTGTTTCCAATTAAAATTTTGAAGTTGCTCCCCGTAACAGTATACCAGGGATGATCCTGGTTTTGTAATTTTCACCCTTTGATTCCGTATATCTCATTTAGTATTTCACTTTAGTTTGGAACCTGCATTTACTATTCCTTTTGAGTTACCAGATGGGAAAAGTCCCGAAACTCCTCTATAGCATGTTAATTTTGACCAGAAATTAGGTCTTCAAGCTGCCAAATGGTTGAGCTATTTAAAAATGTTTCTTCAAAATTTGTTCCAAATTTAGCGATTGTTTCAATGGGAGCAAAATCAACCCCTGTTGCTATTTAAAATTTTCAAAGTTACCTCCTGTAGAAGTATTATCGAGACGCCCCTGATTTTCAGAAAAATCACAACCTGATTCCACACATGCAATTTATTATGATTTTTGTTGTTGTTGTTGTTGTTTCAAAGGTTTCTGTGCACTAGGAGCTGAGTTATGGTCCTGTTACAGTTTCGTGAATCACCCTATGCATCGAGCCTCCTAAACGATGAATACTCTTACCTGTCCTTCCTCTAGGTACGTACAATCAGTTTTAATTACATGGTATAGTTTACCCAATGACGAATTAGTCTACTGTACATAACAGTAAATTCTGCCAGACATTTCGCCAACTCGAACAGAAAGTTGCAAATATAATAATTTAGCAGCTAGCTGCTTATTAAAATTCATATACAAAAACCATTTACAGACAAACTGCGAACGTATTAATCAGTAACTTACAAGTGATTCCTAAGCTCACATTGTGGAAATAATTAACGAATTAAGGAAACTTGTTCATCAATACTCCACTGTAGTTTTTCTGACAAGATAATATCCTAAAATCCTTACCAGTTAAATAAGACGACCAATGTTTCAATCTATTCGGAAGAAGACGTATACAACATTATGCGAGGTTCTATTTCTCAGTTCTTTGCATTTTAAAAATCACAAATGAATATGATAATAAAATAGCAGCTTTACGCAAGATGGAAGAAAAGATTTACAATTAGGGCAAAATGAGTTAGGAAGCACCATTTTTTTGTGGAATCGACATGAAATTCCAGCAAGAAAGTTAATTGCGTGGGTGTGAATGCAACATGCATGTTAATCGCATGTAAATATGTTTCATACAACACCTCAAAGTAAAAAGTATGTTTGTCTTTGTATACTAACATGAAAATTTATATATATATATATATATATATATATATATACACTGTAAAAATAAACACTTCCATACACTTTTAGAGCACTTTCAAAAGCAGAATGTGTTTTAAAGGTATACCAATTGTGTAATAAAATGCCGTGAACGTGTTCGAATGTGTTCCATTACAAGTTTTACGTAAATCGGAGTACTATTTGAACATATTAAAAGCACTATATTTCCAAGAACATTTTTTTCTGCGTTTTCGAGTACTTTTGCAGCACTATTAAGGAGCACATTTATCTCACTTTCTGTACATTTTTATACTTTTTTCTAAACCGATTACACTCCAATATTAGCTCACATTTTATTCTTTGTCAGTTTTATTTGTGATTTCTCATTTTTTTAAAAAAATGGAGGGATTTCAAGTTATTTATAGTAATGTGATTGTTGTGCTTATGAAGCGTTTTTCTAAATGCACAAGCCTTGAAGAAGAGTTTAATATGCATTATTTATCTCTTTATCAGGTACGTTGAAGGTATAGCGATGAGATGTTAATTTAATATAAACTGTAGGTTCCATTCTTAGAAAGTCACAAGTTTGCTCAGGTGCTTAATCAAAATTCTACTTCAACATTAGAAGATATTCCCCAGTTTAATAATTTAGCTCTATACAAAAATGCATAGGTAAACAAGTTAAACTATATATATTCTTCCAGTTTTTAAAAACCGTAGTTGCAGCGTAAGCTTGTCTCGTCTGAGGGATGACGTCCCTGCATCAATTGAACCAAATTTTACAGCTTTACCTAAGTTTCAGTCGGGACAGGGGAGGGGAAAGGATTCGGAAAGGTGTCGACCAGGGCCTTTGTTGAAGGCGCAATCTCGGCTTTTGTCTAGTGTGACTTAGGAAAAACCTCAGTCAAGATGGTCAGCCGCTGGGATCGGACTAACGACCTTTAAAAGAAAATCAAAATTGCTGCCAGGATGAGAAACCAGGTTTCCAAATTCCAATTTGAGGCTTATTGAAGTGATTCTGCCTGACTCCCAAATACTCGGGAGACCCCCACCCCTCCAACGTTAACATTTTTGCAGTCAAAAATCGGTAGAAACAGTACAAAACTCTATTTACACCCTCCAAATTTTGACTTTACACCGCCCCACACTGTAAAATATTTTCGTGCCACTTTCATCCAAAAAGTGGATTTCTCCAGCTGCATCCAAAAAGTGGTTGAAACTCGATCACCCACTAATGCGATGAACGTATAACGTTGCAAAATTGTTGAACATTCAACCATCTTATGGATGAGAATTTGATGGGACGATCATACCGGCTGAAGGTTCAGCCAGCAAATGGAGAATGTTTAAACCACAATATTGATCAAAGATCGAAGTTGGTGACAGTAGAGGTTGTACGTTCAACCAGAACAAGGATGAACAAGTAACCACCAACAAGGTGAAGGTTCATCCACAACATGGATGAAAAGTCTGTTGGCTGGTTGAACGTTCAGCCACAACAAGGATGAACAAGTAACCACCAACAAGATGAAGGTTCATCCACAACATGGATGAAAGTTCCAGTTGGCCGGTGATGTCTGGTTGAAGGTTGAACCAGTATCTGAACGTTTAACGTACAATAGGACGAAGGTTAATATGGTTTAAAGATGATAGCTCGAGAGGGATAGGAGCGTTTTCTCTGCCACTAAATTTTCTTTTAAAGCTATGCAATACTAGTACTTTCGCATATCATTAAATTAAGATTTAGTGACATAGAAGATGCTCCTATCCCTCTCGAGTTACCATCTTTAAACCATATTAACCTTCGTCCTATTGTGCATTATATAATAGGTACTTTAAATTTTGGAGCACAAAGGAAAAGTATTGATTTGCAGTGCAATATGTTTATTGCTTGCTCGTAGATATTTGACGAGATTTTACCAGGCAGCAAAGCATAATTTTATAAGTTCTTATTATATCCTCTAACTTCTGTTGAACATTTACACAGAAAAGTGTTCACAACTTAAACTGCGCGAGATATCGGTATATTTATCCTCTTCTCCAATATTTCAAACATTAGAAAATATAGTTTTGCATTGTATAAAAGGCAAGGGTAGTGACAAAGACATCTCTACTTCTCTCGATGTATCGCCTTTAAATCACATTAACCTTCATCTTAATGGTTTATAAATGTTTGCGAATTTCTTAAACACTCGAAACTGCAGCCTCACCTTTAACATGGATGCTTATTATATTCCAAACTGCGGGTAAATTTGTTTTAAGAAATCAGAAAAATCTACATGAACACACTCTCAAATATTGGTCATCGAAGCAAGAACGACTCTACTTTTACAACAGTCTATTGAAACACTTAACGTCTATGAGAATAAAAATGTCTACTAGGGCATATAATAGAATAAACAGACTTCAAAGTCATTAGGGAACACCTTTGGGATGTAAAATTTGCATACCTACCCGTAGTATTATTACCCGATTTAGAGCCTCCTCTTCCCTACATAGTAGCAATAGTCATTAGGAAAAATATAAGTAACGATACCAAATTCCAGCTGTATGTATATTGGAAGTGCGAGAAATAGTCACGGTTTCGTGAGGGATATTTAATATAATTCAAATACGAATTAAATTGATTATGGTGCATATTTTAATGGTTAAAGAAACATAATTCAATCTGTGCACGAAAGTTAGTTGTGATTAACATTGAGTAAATGATAAGACTAGATGCAAATACGTAGAGGTCTGCGCGGATAGGAAAAATCGTATCGGCATCCGCACTTACTTTATTCAGATATAACAATTTCACATAGAATCTACGTTTTATCCATAGTACTCAGTTATTTTGTAATATGATAAGATTTTAATAACTTTCTTACATAATAGTTTACTTCTATTAGTTTTATTATAAAAACTATTTATGCTATTTGTACCACGGTAGCATAATCCAAGTTTTCCTACGTATCATGGGGAAATAGTTTTAGAGAACCACATCCGCAATTTTATCTGCCATCCGCCAAAATAAAATTTTGTGCGAAAAATAAATATAGGTGCGGATAACAGCGGATATATCAATATCCGCGCAGACATCTAGAAATACGTAATACTAAGAAAATATTACTGGATAAGTAATAAATAATTTACTCATAATGCTGGATAGATTGCAACATTTTATTATATAATTGTACAAAGTTTCAAATATGCATTTAAACTCATATCCATAAAAACGAAAATATTTAACATTTCTTTTAGACATCTTTCAGCAGCGTTTCAAAAAATTATCTAAAAATATTCTTGAATAAAAGAAACAAATTACTAGAAACTTTCAAATCACACTGCCATACTGCGTGCATTAGAAGAAAGATTGTGACATTTTGTAAGGATATGGTTTTCTCGCTTCTTAACGTATCACAAGTACATGCAAAATTAAAATGATACAGTAGGGGCCCGAAAACTCGGCCTAATGTGGACCTCGGATTTTTGGGCTTACGTGCCAATGTGCTACCATACCAAATCGATCCACTTCCCAGTCTGACAACTTCCACTCTTGACGTCGGTGCTCGTTCTATCAAGGAAACATGGAGAGTACCACAAACTGTAGTTGTACTCTTCATGTGGCCTTAAGAGAACGAGCACGGACGTCAACACTGGAAGTTGTCTGACTGGTTAATGCATTGAATAGGTGCGCATTTCCTAGCGCATTAGGACATACGACCAAAAGTTACTTGTTCAATCCCCGGTCCAGTCACTTTTCTTTTTACACTTTGAAATACATTAGAAACTTCCGCACTATTTCTTCAACTGTCCAATAAATGTCAGAAGTTTTGCTGGCGCACGGACATTGTCTTAAATCTCGCAGACAAATTTCTTAAAAAAAATCATTGTACTGCTTAACGTTTTAGGATATTGAATGTTCAGAATGTAGTAAATGGCAAACAAAAGTGGGGTTGCCTCCCGTACAGACTTTGCGGTGAAAGGTATTTTCCCTTCACAGAGCACAACTACTTCCAGTGGGTACAATAAGTCCCCTTTCATGATCATAACTGGGGTAGGATGCGCTGACAGTTGACAGATATCCTCGTCAGAAACAGTCTCCTAGAAAGGAGAAAATTGCATTATATTATAGTATTTCAGTATGTGGAAAAATGAGGTACATACATTGAATGACACGTAAGACCGATCTCTATGCTATGTGAATAGGTCATATCGAGAAATAGTAATCACAAATCGATACATCTGCTGGATATAGTAGTACTGCAAAGTAGGTTAGCGGTGAGAAAGTTACAACACTATGTTTATAATGTTCATTTCATGTTACTGTTTATATATATCATCCAATAAATAATGATGTTTATTTCAATGTTTTCCATACAGCCATGTAACCGAGTACGCCCGTTTATATTATATCCCTGTGTTAACTCACTCCCCGTGATGACGAAGTGACACTGATTACGTCGAATCAGTAGGTCACTCACTCCCTGTGGTGACGACAGATATGTGTGTAGCGAATAGGAGATGAGGCAACCATTTGTTAGTCTAAGTTATGACGTCACGAGTTTCCCGTGGCAAAGCAGAAGTGACAACCTGTTGCTTTAGAATGGACTGGAAGAAGCTTATGAACGGGTGCATTGTCCGATCAGACACCTGAAATTGTCAAGAAATGAGTGTAATATTGCTGAGCGATAAAGAATTTATGCGACTCAATGCGATATAACCCGTGAAGAAGATCCATGGATAAATATTGGTGTGCGGAACGGATACAACGGTAAGACATTGTGTTCAAGAAGTCCCAGATCACGCCAGTCTGTGGCAGTGATAAGAAATTCTTTTCGGCACGTGGTTGGAGGAACGTTATTGTAAATAGCTCAATTTTATTGTTATTGTGGAAAGGTAACAGATAGAATACAGCATCTGTAAAAATAAAGCATTTACTGCATAAGATTATTGACTTGCACAAAGTACCTTTGTACAGTATCTGAAGTACCGGTACAGTGATCCTGTTTTTGTTGTTGAAAAATTATTACGGTGGCAATATTTCAGTTGGTTGACAAGTGATCAACAATAATCCGTAATACTTTGTATGCGTTATGGTACCATTTCCTTGTTAAAAAGAAAAGCTAGCTAAAGTGAGTGTTGGCCAATGAATGCATTCGTATAGTGCGTTTTAAAACGATATTGCCTACATGCACGGCAACAAACGTAACTGCAAAAGTGGAGGTATTGAAATTCAGTAGCAGTGCAGGCAATTTTTAGCGTTGCCAGAATTCTAAATCAAACTTGTAAAGTAACCTGTCATTTGAATAGCAACGTATGTTGATGAAAATAAAACGTGCACGATACAGTGTTGTAAATTTTGCATCTGATAACGTATTCCATATGCATGGAGTAGGATGCTTTACGCACGAGACAGGTTTGTGTTAAAAAAAAGAGTGGCCACGTAAGATTTGTGTTGGATCTAATATTAAGTTGTTGATTATTATTTCATTTAAGTTGAGATCATCGTTGCAGTTAAGAAGTCAGGGTGTACTCGATGGCATCCTGCCACTTATTGTGAACCATAATAATTGCTACTTGAGAGAAATAAAATGTGTTAGAGTATACGGTCATATAATAGACAGCAATCGCCCCAACAAGGAGGTGTCAGGAAAAAAAGTTGATTTTTGAATAAAGTAATTGACAGCATAAGTCAGTGCCCTCCATATCGCTCTCACAAATTAGGTTACTTACTATTAGTGTCAAACAATTGTTTCAAAGCACTGTATTCTCATATGCAGTATAGTAAGTATCATGTGTATTAGTTAGTACCTTATCAGAGCAAATGTACTTACCTGCGAGAAACTTAAATCTGAAGTTCTAACAGCAGTAATAGCGATTTACAACGGAAAAAAGGAAAAAGTTGCTTTGACTTAGAACTACGATACTTCACTGTAATATCATTGAATGTTAAGAAGATTCATTCACCTGTGGAAACATAGTAGTAGTTGTTGTTGTAAGCATGCTCATTTAGTTTATGCCTATATTGTTTAATATTGTGCTATTTTGTGATTTTCTTTGAGCATGTACGCATATTTCTAGTTAGCATAGGGTGCTTTTATGTTATTCTCTAACCCAACCATACTTTGGCTGGTCATATTTATGTTGTACTAAATAAAGTATTGTGAGAAACCTTTAGCTATACATGCTGTAAGTCCCTGCAAGCTACATAAGCGTTATTTGTTATAAAAATTGCAGTTCGTCATAGAGTTTGTGCGTATCCAATGACGCAGTAAACTGTATTTTGTTGTTGCTCTACTTGAACCGTTTGTCAGTAAAGTGTATCTGAAAAAGAAACAGTAGCATTGTGGTTCAATAAAGCTTTAAAACAAACAATTATCCACTATCATTGTGTTGGTGTGCCAACAGAACATACGTTGTGTGAATTTTTCATTGCGATATTTCGTGTCCTTCAGCGCACGTTGTCAAACGAAAGGAGCAGATAGAGGAATTGCGGAAATAGTGCTGGATACTGTTTTCTCATTTTCGAACGTACTGGACATACTTCGTTGTCATATGACCCTCAATCAGTTAATGCACATAGGTACATGAGCATCCCATTACTGCACAAATAATCCCAAACTGTCGCCCGCGACCTGCGCGTATACATTTCTATACAGTTCTAATAAATCACAATTTTTTTTAGACAGATCGGCTCGTGCATCAGTGCATTCACCACGGAAGTAGGGCTACCCCCTAACGTGGACCAATCAAGTAAATATACCAGTTATAGCCTGAAATTTCAAACTGTCCTTCTGTAAACTTTACGTTTCCCGACTTAGCTAGTTATTCAGTGGAACCATTCAATATAGGACTGCGTACTGTATATGTAAGTGAAGACATTCTTTAAAACAGAGTACCGATACAGCGATGATAACCGTGGTAACGCTATTCTACACCTGTGTACGATTTTGTCCCTCAACCAAAAACCCGGAATAACGTATATTTGCACATTGATAAAGCTCTTATATAACAGTCCATTAAATTCATTTTCATTAAGTTTTTTTTCTTTTTCTACATTTTTTTCACGTTTAGGGAGCGGTTTCACGTCCTCTCCCTTGGTCAGATTTTGTTCCTCAACGAACTTGTACTTTAAATGAAAAAACAATCTGTGATAGTTTTATTCGAATCGGTTCACGTGTTCGGCAATTATCGTGAGACACACACAGACAAAACAAATGCTGAGTGAGTCCACTAGTAGACTTTCGCTACGGGCGATCAATTAATGATTGAGCAAGTAATAATAGCTAAATGTAACTAAACAAATAACATTAAAAGTTCATATTTGTGAAAATATTGATATTGCGTTCTGCCCGAAGGCAACTCTTTGACCCGAAGGTCCCTGGGCAAGGTGAATCCATGGTGGTTTGCCATTACCTTCTTTAGAATGATGGCGTCCTGAGGACGACACCGACTGTTTAACGTGGGATCCTAATCAGTTGTGTCTCTACCAGAAATCAAACTCTGAACCCTTGATTACAAGGCGCCGAGCTTAATCACTCATCCGCCGGGGACACTTGTGAAAATAGTGCGTCCATATTTTATAAACCCCATACTTTATAACGTGCAAAATCCTTTCTATAGCACTTTTCAAACATCGTTAATTAAAGATTTCTAAATTATTTTATTTCCGAATGGTCTAGGTCCTAGTTTTATACAACGCAGGGTGTTTTCCGTTTTTACCACAATGTAACAAACATTTTTTTTAACGAAACCACTAGCCTTCTCACGTTTTCGGGCTGTGAAATACTATTTGTTTCATGTTATTCTATTTCGCATACGTTTTTGTATCGTAAAACTGATATGTTGTAATTGAAAAATGTCAACAGGTATCCTGTTAGGAAAACGATTAGTGCATATTCGAAAGGAGAAAAAAATGATACAATTTATTTCATTTGTAATGCACTTATAAACTATGATCATAAATCCAACATTATGGATATTGCAAAATACATAAATGAATAAATACATTTAAACATGAACAAGAATGAGCATTAAAGAGTGACAATATTTTGAAGAACTGTATATTTACCAGAACCTTAAATTCACTGGTTAAACGAAACATGCCAACTTTCATGAGAACACTCATACTAAAACATATCAACTAATATTATGCAGAGAGAGCTGCCATCACATAGTACAAAAGCAGAAAGGCACTAAAATTTTACTGAAATCTAGATATAATTAATAACTTTACCAAACTTGATGGGAAAGTTCCTTTTACCCTAAATAGCTACCGTGCAAAAGTCCCACCGGTCCAATGTTGGCGTCATTCAATATGGCCACCGCCTCGACTTACCAGAAAGTACTGCGTCGCAAACTAGTATTTTTTTGAACACTCTTTTATGTGGCCTGCGTATGTGTTCAAGGCATTTTATTTGATCTGCTAACAATTAACCCAAATCATTGCTGCATGTAAGATTTTAGAAATACTCTGATGATAATGTAAAAATTTTATCAAAGACTGACTGATTTATATGAAAAGAGAAAAATATATTTTTCACCTAGTTTTACTATGGTCACTATGTTTTACATCTGAATGCAAAAAAAAAAAAAGATTTGCAAGAGATTTGTTGAAATGACTTAAGACTGTAACATTGAATTTAAGGCAGTAAATGAGCTGGTAAGTAAATGAAAGCGTCGGCCATATTGGATGACGCAAACGTCGGAGCGGTAGGGATTTTTGGGGAAAACTGTTTAATGTAAAAGAAACTTTCCCATCCACATTCGTAAAGTTAATATTTTTTTCGATGTTCTACAAACTAAACTACAGAAATTGTTCTTGTCTAACAATAAATAGGTAAATGAATTTGAATGAAAATAGTCGCTATAAAATGTTTACCTTGGCACTAATGTAAAGGAGTGTGTCCTCATCCATGAGAAGAAGTGGCAACAAGAGAAGTGATGTACTCTCCAATTTCACTTCATTGGTGATGTCTTGCGTTCTACAAAACAGTTTAAAAAAATCTAAGTTAAGCACTGTATAAGCCCTATCTTAATCATAGATCCGGAAATAAAATGCCGGAAAGTTATTCATGAAACCTTCATCGATTAACGTCGCACGATTATACCAATTGAAATAAAGAGTATATTCAAGTGGATGATAGTGTATCAGTCGAATGATAATGGATGACTCCCGAAAAATCCAAACAAACTACTAATTCACATCATGTAAACTGTTTAGGTACCAAACCAAGATATCTCCTCTATTAACACAAAAAATCCCTTACGTTTCAGGACCACGAAATCCTTTCTTCAATGGATGGTAAAAAGGATAAAAATAGGATAGGGAAATAAGTAAAAATTGGAACCCACATAAATGTCGATAATAAACTATTAACAGGAATTGATAACTAAAAACTTGAAAACTAGCATCACTAAACACGACAGCAAGAACTGAAGAAGCTTCAGGAACTAAAATGACCGGCACAATTCCACAAGAGTGGAGGACGGAAAATTAAACTGTCAAATTCTAACTGTTGTCAGGTAGATTAGTTTGAAAAAAATCACCGGAGAGAAAAAGAAATCCATTCACAAAAAAGAAAAACTCCAACTGTCATTTCTGGTGGTGATGCACAGTAAGTCACGTTGACAATGTAATTTTAATGTAGAAATCCTTTCGTGTGAAATGTTTACAGTGTCTATGTTCAAAGAAGGCCTACGTCTGTAAATAAAGGAAGATTCCAACACAAAATAGGCCTTTTTTGAACATGGACACATCTCACACGAATGGATTTCTATATTAAAATTACATTGTCAACCTGACTTACTGTGCAACACCACTAGAAATGACAGCTGAGTTTTTTCCTGTTTTTTTTTTAAGTTTTCGTCTCTTCCCCTTATTTTGATCTAAAGAAGTCGAGCAATACTTTATGAAAAATTACTCAATCATATTTCGACCAGTGTTATCCAGATTTTTAAAAAAATGAATCAATCAGATTGATCATTCGTTAAAAAAATCTTAACCCTATTGAACGTTGACATTCGAAAATGTGATAAAGACCCATTGTATATTTTGTTTGCCAACGATATTGTACTATGCAATACACATAGGGTGGTTCATAAAGGAACTGATTCTTTTGAACGTCACATCCATTTGAACTAGTATGAATCAGCCAGTTCATTTTGAATTGCCGTACCGCACACAACTCCGGCACCGAAATAGCCAGTAAGTATGCAATGAAAGTAACCGAAACTTTTACCCACACTTTTTGCGTGTAAAATTTTATTGGACTCGGTTAAGGGTCAAGAACACCTGCTCGAGTCGAAATTTGTGTGTACATTTTTGGCGAAACAAGAATAAATTTAAATATGCGCAAACGCGCAATATAATTTACATACTTGTAACTACAGTTTGGGAAACTTAATCAATAAATAAAACTTATCGTTACTTAATAATAAATGAAAAAAGAACCGATGTTCACGCTCATGCCATACTATCCTAAACCCTTATTTTGATCTTAAAAATTTATTTATGCAGCAATACCAATATTTAGGAATATTCTTCTGATTTCAATGTAAAGTTAAAATGATAGCCTAACCTTGTTCTAAGTCACAATTTTCTGTGATCAGTTGTTTCCTCAGAAATATGCTTTTCCTGTGGTGTCTCATTTCGTTAGTAAAGCCCCTTAAAAAATCCGAATTTGAAATATCAAGGGAGAGAAATAAGCTTTTAAGACAGTATATTAGTTACAATTAGATACTCTTTTAGTTGGGAACTGTGATTTCGAATATTAAAATTAAACACTGAACTTTCAATTTGCCTTCGTGGTAAAGATATCGATGTAGCGACATAAAGATCAAGCAAGAGATACAGGCTTTTAAAAGATTTTTTTAGTTATATTCAAATACGGATTTAGTGTGAAATTGTAATGTTGAATATAAAAATTCCATATTTTTACCTTCAAACTTTGGTATAAAACCCCTGATAAGGTACGGTAATGAAAGCAAATGAGCAATACAGTAACCTAAAGAACGCTACAATACATAGCATAAATGCTCCAAGTTATGTTCCATAGACCGATATATCGATATTGTAGTCACGAAGCCAAATTTGAAGGTAAACATGTGGAATTTCGATATTCGGAATTACATTTCCCTACTAAAGGAGTACTTGAATATAGCTAATGTTATTCAAAAAACATGTTTCTCTCCATTCGGCTTTCTTTCCATATATTGATATGTCGAAAACAAAGTTCAAGTACACCTTTACAGTTTTTGCTTGTCAAGACCCTTACTATCATTTCCAACAATATTGCCCTTTTTTTTTAGTATAGGGTGAATCCTGTAAGCGTGACACTCCTAAATAAATAAAAAAAACACACAAAAAATGTAAAATGTTATAACGCGATGTATACCTACGGTAGGAGGACATCTTGCATAGCACAATTCATAGTCATTGGTTTATCAGTGTTGCCAACCCAGCATAAAATTAATTGTTCTTAAATGGAATGATCTTTATTTTATTACGAAATGTGAATCGCAATCCAAAAGGATTCGAAAAATGATACGTGCACATCTAATTCTTGTCTTGTCAGATATAGTAAAAAACAGGTGGCACTTTCAGAGCCGATTTACAACCAAGTAGTGAAGAGCAGGTCTGATCTGTGTATGCAGAACTCATGTGCCTTTACCACTCTTTAAATAGTCATGATAATTACAAAACTCGGTTAATCAGTGTTGCCACACAATGCACGAGAAAATCGAAATTTTAAAAATTAAATAACTCGAAAAAGTCCCATATGATCTCATGCCAATCACCTCACAGATCAAGAGAGTATGGTATAAAGAACATTTTTCCGTTTGCTTGAACTCGATATTTCAAGTAGTTCCCGAGATACAAAAAAACGCGGGAAAAGTTGGCAACACTGCTCCCATTCAGTTGTTTTTAGTGTTAGGCCTTACACATTATATCTTATACACTCATAGACGTTCCTGTTTGTATGCACTTTATTCCTTTCGAAGGCAATAGAAGTTTTTAGAGCAGTTTTGCCAACTTTTCCCGCGTTTTTCTGTATCTCGGGAACTACTTGGAATATCGAGTTCAAGCAAAGGGAAAAATGTTCTTTATACCATACTCTCTTGATCTGTGAGGTGATTGGCATGAGAGCAGATGGGACTTTTTCGAGTTATTTAACTTTTTAAAAAAAATCTATTTCCTCGTGCATTGTGTGGCAACACTGATTAACTGAGTTTTGTAATTATCGTAACTATTTAAAGAGTTGTAAGGTTACATGAGTTCTGCGTACACAGATCAGACCTGCTCTTCACTATTTGGTTGTAAATCGATTCTGAAAGTGCCACCTGCTTTTCACTATATCTGTCGAAGTTGGCAATACTGAGATGTGCGCGTACCATTTTTCGACTTCTTTTTGGATCGCGATTCACATTTCGTAATAAAATAAAGGTAATTCCATTTAAGAAAAACAAAATTTATGTTGGGTTGGCAACACTGACAATTCGATGACAGCACTTTTTAATGTATAAGCTGTCCCCCTTCTATGGGTATAAAATTCGCATTAAAACGTTTTACATTGTTAGTATATTTTACGAGATATTTGGATTTGTCAAGATAAATGGACCACCCTGTATATAAACAAAATCCGTGATCCATCTGCATTGGTGGATTTGCTAACTCGTTTCGCAATGTCATTTTAACACATTTAAAATGTAAAAAATTCAATTTTAGCAACATAAATAAATAAAAGGGCATTACAAGTACAGGATGGCACAATCAACTTTTTCTTTTTTTAGGTGACAGGTGAAGTCTGGCAACGTTCACTTCAATCTACTTCGAAACTACTACTTTCGAGCAACATAATCACATTAATCTATTCGCTTCGAATGAAATATTATATGCAAACGTAATCTTGAGTGGGTGTCTAAAGGCGGTTAAGTCCAAATTTTTTGAAAGTGCGTTTATTTTACTTTTGCTGACTGATTTGTTTTCTATACGATTTTGCACAATCAGCGAGTTCCTGTCACATTTACAGGGTGACGAGCGAGAAATATCTATGAAATTCCCTGACTTTTCCCGAATTTTGTTATAGTAAGATATTACTAAACATTATTATTTTTACGTAACTGACAGGATGTCAAGCAATCTTGGAGAAAATTCCCGTACATTCAAGGCAGATTCATATAAAATTCAAGTACAGTTTGAGTGAATTTATTAGTCGCTCATAGAAATTAAATGTTCTAACGAAAGTAAAAATAAATACATAAATAAAAAATAAGCGGTTCCATTCATCCGAATGGTTAGCATGCTCGCCTTTGGTGCGCGTGGTCCCGGGTTCGATTCCCAGTGGGAGGTCAATGTATATAGTAGTTAGTATCCCACTTTAAGCTGTAGGTCCCGTCTCTATATAACCTCGCTGCTGAAAAGGGAATTAAATACCACAACTAAACTAAATAAACAATAAATACATACGTTACTTTAACATTTAAAGAGTGAAAATTATGTGATTGAACCGGGGCTCGAACCCGGGACCTTGGGCTTACGTCCCAATGCACGAACCATCTGTGCTACCCACTTCTCCCCTTCACAGCCACACAACTTCCACTCTTGACATCGGTGCTCGTTCTCGGAAGTTACCTCAATTCTACATTGAATTATTTCTTTCGTTTGAGGTGTCTATCATTATTCAGACCCGGGGGTAGTCCATGCACAACCAGGGAGTTGCGGTACTCTCAATGAGGTTTGAGAAAACGAGCACCGACGTCAAGAGTGGAAGTTGTGTGGCTGGGAAGGGGATCATCTGGGTAGCACAGTTGGTTAGTGCATTATGACGTAAGCCCGGTCCCGGGTTCGAACCCCGGTGCAGTCTCATAATTTTTTATTTTTATGGCAAACTGGCATCTATGGCCTATGCTGTGGGAAAGGATGGGGAAGGGTAGCGGCCAGGCATTTTCATATAGGTACCATCACGGCATTTGCCTGGAGGGACTGAGGAAAACCGCAGTCACGATGGCCGGTCCAGGAATGTGTAGCTCTACGAGAAGACTTCCCAATCAACTTTCAACTTCTTCCCATTTCCGGTTACAAAGGTATAGTTAATATTAAAAATGAATAAAATGAAACAAACCTAATCCTTTCGAAAAAATATCCACATCAATGAACGTATCCGTTGTTTAACCCTACTAGTTCTTTTATTATATTTGCGCAAATTTTCAATGTTTTGGCCTACATTGACCTACTTCAGGTTAAGTTAGGTATATTAAGGAACTAGGGATGCGAAAGAAACGTTGATTGCCAAGTTGGTTAGCATGCAACTGCCAAGAAGCACTGATTGCTACGTTGGTTAACCTGTAATGGTCACTAAGAATCTAGGTTTGCTAAAGGAAACTACTTATCTTGATACATTTACCTGCCTACTTTAGCAGAAAGTTCCAAAAAATGGAAAATTTACAAGTAAAATAGCGTGTTCACGTGGCGGTTACAGGCTAACCAACGTAGCAATCAGTGGGTGTTTTCGCAACCTAAAGCCAGCCGATGGTGAAAAAGTATCGTATTTACCTGCCAAGCGGCATTTGGGTAGGTCAAGGGTGAGCACGCCACGAAACCCCGCTCCCTCCGGGCATCCTGAGGTTTTCCTCAGTACCCCAGGCGAATGCCAGGATGGCACGTTCAAGCTAGGACAGCTTCTTTCCTCAGCCTAGACTCACCTCACGGGAGAATATGACCTCGGTGTTCGATGCCCGAACACATCCTTGTCTCTCTCCCTTGAACAAACAAACCAAACCCAATCTAAAATAACTCAACGTAGGCCCACCACCGAAAACTTGCGGGAAAAAAATATTTGAAGAAACCGTCTGCTAAAGTAGTGCCCATTTCCGTTGCACTTCTTCAACATCCACACGAATACTTTATTCCACCTATAAAATTACTAAATTTTTTAGGACCATCTACTAAAGTGAAATCCAAGGGCGTATGGATTCAACGCTGACTTGCTTCGCCCATCGAATAGCAAAATAATAATAATATTAAAGCAACCCGGTTACTAGCCCACCTTGAATGTGAATTGAGAGCTGACTTTTGATAAAGGAACTTTGGAAAGCGTTACGTTTACTGATCCACCAAACTAGGTAAAGTAAGTTCGGTTCTGTCATTGTTTACAATCCAACTTGGTTTTGAAGTAGGAATCGCGCTGGAGACATTATTGGAGTTTAGTCAGGAATCGTCCTCACTTGCGACAGACATATTTGAACTTTTTACAGTACAGGAAACATGATTTTGTGTTTTTAACTATTTCTGCACTTGCGGATTCCATTTACAATCAAGAAATAGGTAACACGAAATATCTTAGCTGAAGTTTTTATATATTTCATGTTACACATATTGCCATCGAACGGCCATATTTGTTGTCTAGACATTTTTCACCCAAAATGAGCTCAAGCTTGAACGGCCATACCCTCTTAATAAGCATTCGGACAGGTTAGGTTAAGTCAGGTTATATTTCTCTATATTTAATTCCCACTTACGTGACCAGGCACGGATTTTCAGTTCACCACCGTGGATTACTATCACCCCCTTCGAGGGGGCATATCTTTGTCCTTACTGATTTCCGCACTTCCATTTTCACACACCAGTATCCTACCAAGGTGCTTTACTTTCTGTGAAAACCTGAGATGAGTACGATTCCTGACCAATCCCGGTTCTTGAATACTGGCTGTACAAATGGATGACAGGTTAAAGCAAAATATCTTCCTCAATGAAATGGAACAAATGCACTTTAGTTCGCCCACCCCGAAGGTGATACCACCTACCCAATTTACTGTGATGAGTAATAAATTATATTTTTGTACAAGGACAAAACCAGAACTGCAGTATAATGAGAAACAAATTTACTTGATTTTAAGCGCGTAAGTTAACTTGGAGTAATGGTAAAACTTTTGCGCGTACTAAACTGCAGCTGTACAGTACAATTTGATGGGAAGGCGGGCCCGCCTTATACAGCCTTCCAGCTCCTAAATAAATCCACGCTCAAAAAAGCTTCGATTTGCACATGGACATACCAAACTTTGATCACTGATTGCACCTATACGCAGTTTTGCCAAAAAATATATTTTTTTATTTACCTTAACATATTTTTGTTGGTAACTCTTTACTTCGGACACTGCTAAAAATAGCTGAGACAGTAAGAATTCCATCTCGAATATACTATTTTAAATTAAGAGACTTTAGTAATACTCGGCAAGGGATGCATGTTGAAGGATAAATCACCCTTTACTTAATATTTAAACAGTAAATACACTATGTTTACATGGGTGTCCGACTCAAAGTAAATTTCTACCTTTTTGTTTACCTTAATTAACTTACCTTTATATATTCTTAATTTATATCCTCGGCGAATTTCTTCGTTTCTTCGAAACTTCGTTATTCAGCCAGCATTCGACCTGTGCTCTCTCGCGTCGCGTGACAAAACAAACAAACAGAGCAAAGAGGTTACCCCAATCTACAGAAGAACGTAAGTCATTCAAAACAAATGACTAGCGCCGACAAGTTTAACATTGAGCGAATTGGATGAACCTTCAACTTACGAGAGCAAAATGATATGTTGAACATTTACCGTGTTTGGATGAAAGTTGACAGAAAACTCTACAAGAACGTTGAACTTTGTCCAAAAACGACATGTTAAATAGGGTAAATGTTCAGCTTTATATAAGACGACCTCACTTTCAACGACATTTAAGCTAAAACTATGGATACGTTAATCTTACAGGAAGATGAATATTTATTGACTGAGGCTTGAGATTAATCCATGTTTCGGTGTAAAATAATAATAAATCTTTTTTTAAGTTTAACAGTCAACGCAGAATTAGCGTAGTATTCATCCGCATAGGTTGAACCATTTTTACAGTGCAAACTGACAATCCTGGCGGAATCCTTTCTGTATTGTTATTATTAAATACTTTACTAATTTTCCTTTTTTATTACTAACTGCTGAAACTAAAGTTTATAAAAGTCCTTTCGTTCGTTTCTATACAAAATTAACGTTAATTTATGTACAAAATTTAATACGTGTATATGATGAAATACCCAAATCCTTTTTTTTTCTATATCAATAGAAGCACGGGTTATTTTTGTTTATCTAAAGTTTTTAAATGCGACATATTATTTTTGCTCAGGTCTGAGAGTTGCCAGCTCTACTGCTTTAACAGTAGAACTAATTTCCTGCACTATCTACTAGTCTATTGTTAATTTACAATGTAATTTATCCTGTTTTTCTATATTTTTAGCCTAGCATCTTTGAAGCTCCAGCGTGTGTGGCATGAAACCTACGTAGACCAGAGAAATGCAAAAATAAACAGTAAAACCCAGCAGCTTACTATTATCGAATCAATAGGTAAAGTCAAAGCAGCTTCGGATTGGAATATTTATGAACAATTGAAAGAGAGGTTCAAAAGCTTGTTTTCTACGTCTTGAGCTTCTGAGGAGCCACAGGGACGATATTTTTGTTTTCATTTTGTACCTGATTTTAAATTAATTTAAGGCCTTCTTGCATCTTTACTTCAGGCTGGGTTAGGGTAGGCAAAGGGCTCAATCGACACTGTCTTTTATTCACAGCAGCTCCCCAATTGTCCTCACGATGCTGGGTCAACTCCGAAATTTTTTAGCCCCCATTGGGAATCAAAGCCGGGACCGCTCACACTGAAGTCGACTTCATACATACATCGACTTCGAAAAAGTAGTATAAACTCCAGGGGTAATTATATATTTACGGTATATGCATTGTAGCCTCTTTGTCGTCAACAAATTTCTGCTCCCCCCCCCAGGGTAGAAGAAAGGATGCGAGACGTAGTCAGCCTCTGTTGTTTAAGTTAAAGGTACTTTCTCAGCATTTGCCTGGTGTGTCTAAAGGCTGAATTTGATGAACGATTGCGTTGCTTACTTTGCGTGCGATTTGGGTGAATAGCCAATAGAAACACTGGTTTTATTGAGTGTTTTATTGTAAGGTAAGTGTAACGTGTTTCAATTGGCTATTCACCCAAATCGAACGCAAAGCAAGAAACGCAAACATCGAAGGAAAGGAGCCCTAAGGAAAATCCTGTGAAAAAGGATGTTTGACTACTGGGAAGCCCGAACGAGAAACCAACGTTTTGGAACGTTTTTCCATTAAACTGAACTACGACCGCTTTTCTACTTCCGGCTTGCCTTCAAAGACTAAATATAAGTCAATAATAATAAACATCCTATCCATTACTTTATTATTTTATTATAGAGTTTATTTTAGGGCTGATTTACATGCAAGCTTGCGTTGCGTGCTTTGCGTGCGATTTGGGTGAGTAGCCAATTGAAGCACGTGTTTTATTATGTGGTACGTAGAACACAGAATAAAACACGTGTTTGAATTAGCTACTAACCCAAATCGCAGGAAAAGCAAGCAACGCGAGCTTGTATGTAAGTGCTGGATTTCATAAAAGCTTGCGTTGCAATTGCGATTTGAGTGAGTAGCCAATTGAAGTAAGTATCTGATTACGTAATACGTAGAACACACAATAAAACACGTGTTTCAATTTGCCAGTCACCCACATCGCACGGAAAGCAACCAACGAGAGCTTGCATGTAAGGGTTTGATTTCATGAAAGTTTGCGTCGAGTTCTTTGCTTGCGATTTAAGTGAGTAGCCAATTGAAGTATATATTTGATTACGTAATATGTAGAACACGCAATAAAACACGTACTGTAATTGACTACTCAACCAAATCGCAAGCAAAGTATGCAACGTAAGCCTCCTTTAAAACCGGTCCTTAAAAAGAATCTGTTACTATCTCCCTCCTGGTTTTTAAAAGAAATCTCCTGATTGTCTTTTCGATTTGAACCTGGCAACGTGAAATCTGTAATATCAATGGCATTGGTGGTTGACTCACCCTGCCCTTTTACAGCACTAACGGCACTTGTATTTAGTGATAAATAAAACACGAAGAAAACTGTTTTTCGGTACATGTGCCCGTTTGATGTACGTCAAATTAAGTAAATAAGGTAAGTTGAAAGCTTCCTACTATGTATAGAATACTTTAATGCATAATATTATAACCTATTGTGACATTTTAAGGCGATAGTGTAAAGGAAATGACGACGTATATTTACAGTGATGAAAATGGCCAAGGAATAATTTAGTGTGAAAGGGTGGGTTATATGCATTCAAATGTACTGTATATCAATCTCCTAGTTAGAAAAAAGAAAACGATTGACATCCACATTGGCCATTTCTCGTTATCCACTTTGAGTTAATAGTTTATAATTAAGATTCCGTTGCATGGTACTACATGAACTGTACACGTATGTCTATCGACCTACTATTGAAATCTATTGATAACCATAATTTTTGGTAGGACACTTCATGTTTTGAGTATAATTGATTTGGAATAGCCAAGTTGTCTCACAATCAACTGCGTAGGAAAGGTATCGTGGTATGAATTCATCCTAATATATATGTTTATTATTATTTTAGCTATCCTAAACAACCATACGGAATAACCAATTAGGGTTCCCAACACTCATTATCTGGGGACGACTTAAGAAACGATGGACACACCTGTTACCAGAGATATTTGTAAAAAAAAAAAAAATTATAAAGCTAGAATTATAATCATTACATAATTTGTTTTATTACTATTGATATATATTTATACTTTATAACTTCCAGATTTTGATTTCCACTTTTATATAAGTGTATAAAGCAGGGGCGTATTCAAGGGGTGAGTCCAGGGGTCCGGGTCCCCCAAAATCAGAGTTTTATGGAAAAAGTAGTATAAACTTCAGGGGTAATTATATATTTAGTATACATTTCATGCCCAGACAGACCTTGTCCCCCCGAAACCTCTTGGACCCCTCCCAAAAACCAACACCTGGATACATGCCTGGCATTGACACATGTATTTATGAAAAAGTAAATTTTCCAAAAGTATCATCATCATCGCAACAACAACAACAAAATACTTTCAATTATGACATATTCCACTCAAACAAAAAAACACATGTTCAGCGTCGTATTTAGTAACCCTGGGATTGAAAACAATATATACTGATAACTAAATTTTGGTCCTATAGGTAATTGTAAGTACCGATCTGAAAAAAAATATCAGATAAAGTCAAATATTTTTAGAATTATTTTTTTTAGATTTATTTAAAAGTATTTTTAGTACAAAGCAGAAAAGAAACTATAAACATGCACGGAAAAGACAGCAGCACCATTTGTTTATCTTACTGGGAAGATCAGCCGTCGTCACTACAGCCAAATTTTTAAATCTGTATTTTCGTGAGACTTGGCCTTTGTATAGAACTATTGTTATGTTTACAAAATTTAGCATATATATACGTATATATATATATATATATATATATATATATATAT
>JAGDQP010015723.1:0-22327 GCA_022664845.1 Lepisma saccharinum
GACCATTTTAATGCTGAAGGATCTCAGGTATGATGTATGTTGAAACCTGCTTAGTGTGGTAATTACGCCCTTCTCTTTTCTAGGGTTCATATTAGGTTTTATTATTATTCTTTTTAAATACATATCTAATATTTCGTAGCTTAAAAGATGAAAAGTAATTTCTACGAATTGATATCATAATTATTTTTCATGCAAGGGTGGACCCCAGTAAGTTTTAGAAGATCTTTTGACTAAAACTAGATATGCAGTATTATTTGTATAATACAGAACCTGAGTTGTCACTACACAAATCAGTTTTAACCTAAATATCTGCCCTCGGGAATGCTGTGGTCAAATCTGGTGAGGCTTTCGCTATCGAACCGGTAGAGTGATCTACCGGTCATGAGAGTCATAAAATTTTGCTTTGTCATCAGGTCATGAATATTTTGTAGCAACATAAAAAATTTAGTTCCTGCAGTCGAGAAAGTCACGGAAGATATGTGAGATAAAAACCTGAAGGAAGGATCGTGTTTTTTTCTTCTTTTTTATCATGAAAAATGAAATTATTATCTAATCAGTAGATTGCTACCACAATAAAGGGATATTGAGGGGGTATTTTCTCTGCTTCAGCTTACCGTAACACAAGTAATACAAGTTTATGTACAGTGTGTCCCAGAAATAATGCTACAAATATTCGGAGGTGATTTTTCACATGAAAAAAAGAATAAATTTCCTTTGATAAATTTTTGTTACATGCTCAATACTTTCGGAACTACAGCCGCTCAAAGTTGACGTTGCATCGTCACAAATGACGTCATATCTCGACAAATAATAATGCAAGGCGTGGCGGCTTAGCAAATCACATTCGAAGTTGTACCCAATACATCTATCAAAGCAGTGTTTATGATTGAACAATGATATTTACACAGGATTTTTATGCCTGCCTTATTATACCATATTAAGTCCTTGACAACGGAATTTTTACGTTGATAAACTTGTCTACGCGGCACCCCTGTCCTAAACATCGCTTAAAAATATCGAAATAAAAATGAAGTGGTAAATCGTAAGTAACCTAAAAAGTAAGGTGTAATTCCTTTTATCTAATTCTTTTCAATGGAAGGTATTTATAAAGTGCGTACCGTCTACGAACGCTTAGCAATGCTTCATAGATAACCAATGAACATACAATAGACACAAATTTGTATGTTCATTGGTGGCATATGGGGAGTGGATATTGGGTGCATATGTTTTTCAGATGGATCTCATTGTTAAGAAAACTGCATGAGTGTCTTCTTAGAATATTTCATGTATCTTAATTATTTTTTCTTAATTGTTTCTATGGTATTCACATCTTCTTCATCTTATGACAGGATTTTTGTTTTTTGCTGTCAACGAGAGCTGGTGGCTTAGGCATAAATCTAGCGACAGCAGATACAGTTATCATTTTTGACTCAGACTGGAATCCTCAAAATGATCTGCAAGCTCAGGCGCGAGCGCACCGAATTGGTCAAAAGAATCAGGTATGTAATGAGAAGTATCAACTATATTCAATATTTCAATTCCTTACCAAAATCTCTCCCTCTCTCGATATAATTGTGTATATACAGCGTAGGTGCGTTGAAGACGGCCATCTTTGAAAATTAAGCAATGCAACGAGTTCCGTCAGTGTTTCTGAATAAATATGATGTTAAAGGTAAAATATCTGTAAATTTAACACAATATAGGTAATAAATTTGACTAGTTGTAAACCAAAAAGATCACTAATTACTTGTGTAGTTTGGGAGGCGATAATGAAGTTCAAAAAGCATATGCATGTTCAGTAAAGCGTGTCAAAATGCGTTTTGATCAGTTTCGTACGTGTTATCTTCTAGACATGTAGTTGAACAAGTGTTCTTGTTCACAGATTTGTTTTGGATAACAACACCTTCTTTGTATATATAGTTGTATTGGGCAACATCTATATTAGATTGTGTTTCGGGGGAGGCGGGGGGGGGGGGGGGACTCTCCGTAAACATTTTTCCTGGTGGCTCTGTTTTCGGAAATATATCTCAGCCTCTGACGATGTAAATGGGCGTAAAATACGTTAATAATGTTTCGTTTTACGCAAGGAAGACAATTATTATCTAAAAATAAAACGGTCCTGTGTAAATTTTAATCCTTACTGTTCTCTTTGTAACGGGATAAAACCTTTTGCGAAGTAATTTTTGCCTTCCTCCGGAAGGCCTCTTTAGGGAAACAACGATTTTTTGTGTAGAAATATACTTTATGTATACCTGTATTGAAAAATGCAAATGAAATGAGAAAGAGTACAAATATATTAGAAGAAAGATTATGTAAGATGTTTAACTTCTATGTCACAATGTTTTGGGATCTTGAATTTCAAGTATAGTTGCCAGGTCATGAGACATTGGACTATTACTAGAAATTGTTTTGTAAACATGTTGATCAAAATGTACGAGGATATTACAATGTTTATTTTGTGTACATGATCATAAAAATTTACAGGAACTATGGAATTGATTAATAATGCAATCAATAAATATGTGTAAATAAACATACTAAAAGTTTTTAAATTGGTGTTTTTCGTTTGATCATAATAGAACTAGTGTGACAAAGGTGGCGGTCTAAAATGTGAAGAGTTATACGTTTCCCAAGTATTTCTTCTATGAGAGCTAAAGTTATTATTTTTTTCCTGATTTTCTTTCCCATGCTGGAATGGACGGTCGCGGTGGCTCAGTTGGTAGAGCGCTCACCTCTGGTGCTTGGGGGTCGTCGGTTCAGTTCCAGCTCATGCCATTTTGTGGTGGACAAAGACCAGGTGGTTGGGTTTTCCCGTTTCCTTCCACTTTCTTCATTCCACCAATTCTCCCATCATCAATCATACGGCCTTAGCCAAAGTTGCCTAAAGGCCTTAAATAAAATAAATTCAACGCTGGGATGGCTTTTATTTCAGTTCAGTACGCTAATTAGAATTAGAGCAATAACGGTACGAATATATCATACTTAAGAAGAACGTAAGCTTTAAGGTTTCGCATTAAAATGAATGCGGGCGTGAAAAGATTAATTTTAAGAAGCGTTTCGTGTTTGAAGGGTACTCAATATTATTTCAGTAAATCTCTTACTTTTCATTTACTTAGTGTTTGATTGTTGTTAAACGTAAACGGTTAAAGATGGTAAAAGTAACTTCTAATTTCAGGTAAATATTTATCGACTGGTAACCAAAAGCTCTGTTGAAGAAGAAATAGTCGAGCGAGCGAAGCAGAAAATGGTTTTGGATCACTTGGTTATTCAGAGGATGGATACAACAGGCCGAACCGTTCTTGACAAGAAAGGAGCTTCGAACACAACTCCCTTCAACAAAGAGGAATTAACAGCTATATTAAAATTCGGGGCTGAGGAATTGTTCAAAGACGAGGAAGATGGCGACGAAGAACCAGCGGTGGGTATTGATTTTTATTAAATTAATTGTATTAACGATGTATGTGATAAATTTTACACCTCAGATTTATTTCTCTGTGCGGATGATCTAAAAAACTTCTCAGAAATCAACAATATTTATGATAATCATCTTCTGCAGAAGGATATTGATAGCATTGACCAATGGCGTTCCAAAAATTGCATGAAAATTAATCCACAGAAAACGAAGTTTGTTAGTTATACAAATACAACTAAATATTATGTGAGTACGTGCAAAGTTAAAAATACTGATATAGTTAAGGTTGATACTATAAAATATGTTCAATTTGACTCTTTTAAGTTTTAATATTCATATAAATGAAATTATAGGACAAGCTAGAAATTTGATCTGATTTATTATTAATCAATGGAATGAATTTCTAGGATTACCTAAAATTTTATAAAATCTTCGTCAGGGCCAAAGTGAAACATGCATCTAATGTATGGAATGGAATGATTTAGTAAACACAAGAAGAAATATGATTAAAACTGTACAAAGGTGTTTTTTATGCTTATATTTTTAAATGTTACAAACTACTTACTTGTAAGTACAATAGAGAATTTAATTAATTTTGTACTACATATAATTACTTTAATTGCGATCAACATGTGCTATATTCTTGTGTATGACTCCACTGGCTTAGTGCTATGTTGTCTTGCATCTATTTATGTTAATAGCGCTTTAGTAAATATTATATTTAAATAATAATAAATTAATGATTGGATCTTGTGTATTGAAATTCATTAGCCGAGTTTTTCGTTTTTACTTTGGTTTTTAGAAGTGGATGGATTTAATCACTCGTTACAATTTTGAGAGAGCCAGTTTACTTGTAATGTTAGAAAATGCAATGAAAGTTCAGCAGAGGGTTTGATTTTTTTATTTTTTTTAGATAAAATTATAAGAAATGTTTTTATTTTCTAGAAATAGCCCAAGAAAAACAGAATTTAGTAATACTTTTCATTTCGTGATGACTAAATAGGTATTAATTCAAATTTATTTTACCATTTTGAAACAGAAGTTAGGATGAAATTGATCAAGAACAGATTATTGACAGTACGTTATTAAACCCACTCTTACTGCGAAACGAGCAGTGACGATTGTTCAAACTTTGCTCGCGCCGGCCATCGCGAGAGTTTTTCTAAGTTTTACCCACAGTTTCACTAGATAGCCGAGTAGTACCTACAATAAATGGCCAGGTCGTTTCTTTCTCAATCCATACCCGGAAATCATGATCACGGACAGGCGTCTTTGTTCGATATTAGACGGGATTAGATCATAAATAGCAGTAAAAATAAACCCACTCCTAATGTTCACTGTATATCTTCATTGAGTAACATTCTTTATGTTAATTTAATTTCCAGTGTGATATTGATGAAATCCTCCGCCGAGCGGAAACCAGAGACGAGTGTCCCGCAACAGCTGGAGACGAATTGTTATCAGCGTTTAAGGTGGCCGATTTTGCAGCATTTGAAGAGGACAAAGAAACACCGACTGAAAACGAAATGGATGAAGAGACCAAAGACTGGGTAAGGCATTTTTTGTTGAAAGTAGTGAATAGATTGATTTGTGCGTTTAGTGCATACTTTCCTTTTTTTGGGGGTGGGGGGAGGGGGGGAACTTAACCAACTCACGAATATGATGTGTCATGTAATTGTTATTTTCATTTACGCAAGGTCAGACGTTCCAGGTATTTTTTTATGTATATAAAGAATGCATTATTCTTGCTAACCGAATGTGTAGTTCACACTTTTATTGTTGAGTCATAGCTTACTCTGAGAACAAAGTTTTGTGAAGTTTTGTTAGTTCTGTTTTGTATATACAGTTATTGAAACGAATGCATCATTTGTTCCGTCAGTAATATGTGAAAAACTTGATTTCATGTTTATTCTTGGAAATAAAAAATAGCAACTTTTCTTTAGCAATTAGAGGCTTATTCTCGGACTATTCTTGTAGGATGAGATAATTCCGGAGAATTTTCGAAAGAAAGTGGAGGAAGAAGAAAGGCAAAAGGAAATGGAAGACTTGTACCTACCGCCTCGAAGCAGGAAAACGCTTCAGCAAATCAATCAGTCAGAAAGTGATGGTAAGCGTGCTCTTTACTATGGGTTAAATTTATGAATTTGGAGATATCTTAATTGAAATAAAGCTATTATACTACTACCGATTCACGTTGTTGTGCATCCTAATTTCAGAATAGTCGTGGGCAGTTTCAAAACCAGTAAGATCAAATTGACACTTTCAAATTCAGTTCGATAACACCCTCGTAAAAGACTGATTATATTTTGTTAGCTTATAATTAAGGAGATTACTTTTAAAACCATCTAATAAGCAGTTAGAATAATGCAAAAGTAAATTTAGAAAAAATGAAGTGATTCTTAACACTGATAGGACGTTATTTTAACCTTTTTTTTTTCCTTCCGTACTAGTAATTATTTTTGTAATAGAATAAAGCTTTCTTCTTGCAAATAAAGAGACTTCCCGTAATAAATAAGATTTGAAATCTGTGAATTTACTTAATGAAATGCAGTCTTAAAACAGTAATTATTAGTTAACACTAGACAACATAAATTAGGTGCTAAAGCATTCTAAAGACCGTGATTTACTATTACACAAAATTTGGAAAGTTTGAAAATAGCAATAACGTTTAAAAGATTATCAATTTTAATTTGTACGTAAGTCAAGTTTCCGTTAATTTTAGTTACACCACTTTTCACATTTTTAAACTCAAATAAAAGTATATTCCACGTTACGTCAGAAATTCGTGGAAAGTGTTACGTATATGAAATTGCTATTGACAAGTGCGACGCATTGGAGGAAATGTCGTTCATTTTTTACTTGTTTAGGTGAAGAAGACATTAAATATGTTCTGCATTCGAAGTTCATTCGTATGTGCCTTTTGTTTCACACCTAAACTAGCTAAATGGGCGTGCTTTGATCCTACCAATTTTTATTCCTAGAAATAACTTACGTAACTACTCTTTATACAATATTCGTATTCAGGTTTCAGGGAAGTGAAATCCGTTAAGGTATATAGTACTTGGTACTGTAGTGGTTTATAACCTGCTATTATTTCGGTGGATTTTTTTTTTTTCGCTACACCTTTCTTGACGGTATAATTGTTACAAACCTGTTCTTTCCTCAGTTACTAACTGGCATAACGATTATTTTCAAAAGGATACCTTTTTATCAAAACGGTAATAAATGTATGTTTTGTATATAATACACTTTCGCATCATAGACTTTTATCTAGAATGTTGCAGTCTATGTACTTACCAGATTAAATACAGTTCGTGATACAGCTATCATCATATGACATGATAAGACCACCTCATAAAGGTACCTTGTTGATAAGAAGAAAAAGAAGTATTTCCTGGATCTTTCTAATCGACGTATTTTGCCTAACGGATCCAAATGTTCCTTCCAGTTAGGAAACAATGAAGTTTATTTTACATGATTTTGAAATAGCCATTGGCGCGAGAAGCGAAACTATATTAAAATATAACCTTTGTTTTGTTAACTTCATGAAGGGATATACCGTAACAACTTTTTTCAAGTTAGTTGACTGTAATATATCTTTACTAATGAATCTAAGATCGAGCAGAATATATGGTACAAATAAGAAAATGGAAACGGAGTACTCTTAAATGATGTACTTGCAGCATGACTGCATCTCGGTTTCATTTCCTTACTTTTGCTCTATATTCTAACCTATCCTAAATTTGTTTATATAAATATTACGTTTAACTGACTTGAAAAAACCTCGCATCTGAGGAGGAGCGTTGTTATGGCAGAACACTACAAGAAGCTAACAAAACTTCAAGTTACATTTTAAAAATATTTTATATGGGTTATGGATTGAACAGGCAGCAATAGCTTAAACCCGTTTGATGTTTGAGGGTGACAAGCCTCGATGTTTTATTTAGGTACTATTCCAGCATTCGCCTGGTGGAAATGAGGATAGCCTGGAATACCTCAGACAGGATAGCGGGCATTCGGACTCGTACCCATGTATTTCCTAAGTGTCGTTCCGATGTCCGCGAACTGAGGGGTCGGGGCTCAGTAGCAGAGTGTTGGCTTGCGTTCGGGAAGCCCTGGGATTGATCCCAGCGGCCAACCATCCTGACAGGTTTTTCCTCAGTCATACCAGGCAAATACTGACATGGTACCTACAAAATAGGCCCTGGCCGTCTATCTTCCAATATCCTCTCCCCATCCCATCCCGGCCTGAGCTTTAAATGCCTAAAGACCTTACCGTTGTCCAAGACCGTAATAAGAGTTTCAAACTATTGTAGGAATTTTTGGTGACACTGCCAGGTCAAAATATTATATCATTGTGTCACGCTTTTTAGCTATTGTTGGGAGTCTGGCAGGAGGAATCAGTAGGTTCTCCATTGTCATATGCAAGTACTGTACATCTTCAAAAAGGGCTTCGCTGCAGTTAAGGCATGTTTAAGAAACATCATCTGCTAAACAGATAATATTTTGAGAAATGCCCTTTTGATCTTTTAAAAGAAATGAAGGAGCTTTTGATAAACGAGCTTGTGTTTTGGATTAGACGATGTGATGGAAATTAACGTTATTACCAAAACTAATTTTTCAACGTCAAAATTACTGGTACATTCCTAGATAAGACCTATAGAAGAATAGAAGGAAGTGTTCTATTCTTCTATATAGATTACAATTAGCGCCAGCTACTTTCGAGAGTCCAGTTGACAGTTTTTGAACCATATATATGTGATTTCCAGTGTGGCTATATTGAGTAAATGAATCGTTTTTCTTATCAAGTTTGGAAGGAAGTTAGTAGCTCAGAAGGACAAACGTTTTTCAATTTCTGTTCCTGTGTCAGACGAGAAAAAATGTTTTTCTTATTTTTTAAAATTCATATAGTTTAGTATTTTTTATTATTATTACTACTACTGTACTTTTTACCTTCGTATGAGTTTTGTTTTATTGTTTTTCTTTCTGCTTTTCTCGGTTTTAGCTGAGGGCAGTGGTAGAGGGAAGAAAAGGAAGAAGAAAGGGGAAGATTCTGAATCGTCTGAAGAAGGAAGTGATGATGAGAGACCAAGGAAACGAGGTCGCCCTAAAAACTCGGGTGCTCGAGAACACATTAAAGGCTTCACTGATGTTGAGGTATCAAAATCCAAAGTCTATAATGACACAGAGGGTTTGTTTGATCGAGGAACGCTAGCTGCATTGGGATATGAGAAAGTGCAAAATAGTATCAGCGAATGTGAAGTCGCAGTGTATGTCGCGTGCAAACACGTGACGCCATTTTCGATATCTTGTCTTATCTGTTCGCTGAGAAGCAAAGGTAGAAAGAATTTACCCCAGGTTTCTCTGCGTGGATCTGCATTGACCGGTTGAACAGTAGAGGTGGTGCTAGCAGCGTGTCTCTATCGAACAAACTCTTCGTTTTAAACACGTGAATAGATAGATACAGAGCTGTAGAAATATGTTGCTAAAGGTATTTCGTGATTATCGTGGTATCTGTAATTTTCTCTGTTGTGTTCATTGGAGTAGCTTTATTTTTATTATTCAAAAAACTTGGATAAAACTTGTTCTTTTCAGTTATATTGTTATGACTTGTGTATTAACAAAACTTTCAAGTTTGAAATTTTGCGTCCCTTCGGATATACCAATTTGACTAAATTTACATGATTTGTTCAGTAGGCAGTTGTGGGTATGACTTACTCTTGTATTTGGCTAAAATAGAAATAAGGAAATACAATATGGAAGTGTGAATTAGACCAATCTGTACCAGATTTGAATCCGGAACTTCTCGAGAAACAAATACCTTAACCTCACTTACCTCGTAACGTTGTTTCACTCCATATAAGGTCAAATAATACGCTCTTCTAAATGTAAGAAAAATGTTATTTCACCAGTAGAAAAGTGATTGTGTTTTATTCCATATTTTCATTGTGGTAGAATATTACCTTTGCTTCTGCTTTTTAAAGTAACTTACGCAGGAGGACGCATTACTCCAAATATTAATTTTGTCGTACTTTCACGAGGAAAATCTATGTTTTATGTTATATAAGGCTATTTCCGAAGTGATGGGCATGAATTGAGGGGTAATTTCCTCAAACCGAAACAAGAAAAATGTTTAAATTGATACTAACACAGAAAAATTGGCAGGCGCGTGACCAGGACTCGAACCCGGATCTCCCAGTTTCCGGTTGGTTATGCTATCCATTACGCCACCACGGCACGACTAGTTTTCTGTGTTTATAGATATTCCTCACACCTTGACACTCTCCCAGCACCTAATCGCTAGTTATGGAGTCAAAACACTCCATATTTTTTTAAAATAATAATAATAAATAAATAAAAAAATCTCCAGACATATGGAATGTGTTTACTTCATAACCAGCTGGGAGAGTGACTCCGTAATGGCTCTAGCTTTTCTTTGGTACATCAGGTAATCCTTTAGTCAACAAATAAAAGATTTTGCAGATTCATGTGATCCAGCGAGATTTTCGGCTTCTTTACGTTAAGCCTTGTGGTTGTTAAAATTCATCGGGCGTGACTGGTTGTTACTTTTATCGTTTTCTTCATCTCTTCTCGTTCATTAACGATAATCGGTTGTCTGTTACAGATTCGAAGGTTTATCAAGAGTTACAAGAGATTTGCAGCCCCTCTGCGTCGTTTGGAGGCTGTTGCTTGCGATGCTGAGCTTCAGGAGAAACCTTTGGCAGATCTGCATAAGCTTGGAGAGCTTCTGAAGGAACGGTGTGAGGCAGCTATGAATAACCACCAGTCTCAGAAAGAGAACGAATCTACTACATTGAATGAAGACAGTAATTTATCAGGTATACATGTGTGTTTTTCTGTATATTAGAATCGTTTGCAAGGTCGGTAGATATGAAAAAAAAGTTGGATTATGTTTATAATGTTCAGTTATCAAGTTCTGATAAATATATGGGAATTATTTCCATCCAGTGGTAAAAGAAAATATTTCTTTAACATTTCCAAAAGTTAGAAGTATTTTTAAGCAACTTGTTAATGTCCTAAACGATGCTGTGAGCTGAGGACGGGACCTACAGATTATGTTAACACGGGCTCCGAACCATTGTGAAGAGTGAAGCCCACACAATATAAGACGACCAGGATGTAAACAGGGAACCCTTCTGTGTATATTTTATTTTAAATTGTGATGGTTTTATAACTCCTGTAACACACCAAAAGCCACCAGTAGAGAGAAATATTGCATTACTTTTTTTTTTTTTTTTTGATCATATGTATTGGTTTTATTTGTTATCAATATTCTTCCTGAATTAATTTATGTTCTTCGAATTTTATTTAAATATTTTTGAAATTACGGTTGAGGGAGAGTACAGATCAGTTGAATTTCAATAACTTTTTTTTTTTTTCTTATTTTAGGTCCGTTGCCTAAAAAGCGAGAGAAAGGTCCGACTTTTAAAGTTGGAGGTGTAAATGTAAATGCGAAGACGTTGTTGGCCTGTGAAAAGGAGTTGGAGCCATTAGACAGAGTGCTTCCATCTGACCCTGAAGAAAGAAAGAAATGGATTCTAGATACAAGGTAAAGTTGTAATAAAATCAATCTTAAAATAATGAAAGAAACGAAGAAACACTAGAATAATGTCACTACAGCACATGAAAAACCACACTTCAAAATGGAAGTACTCATTTGAGTGTAACAGTCTTCAGTGTTGTATAAAATATGCGATTCATACCAGATCGATTTCGAACTCAACTAGTTCCTCAACTGGTGCACATGCCCAAGTTTGAAAAATATATATAAATACTCCGACATACTCTGTCCGGCAGCTGCATATCTTCCAACCTTATTTACCTCTTACTGTGTAACGTATATTCCGCTTTCTACTAGAAAATCGTCCATAGGGTACAACAGTTCCGTTCTTACTAAAAAAAAAAAAAAAAATCGTTCATAGGATACCAAAGTTACCTCACGGACAAATGCAGTATTCTGGTGTTCATGAATAGCTTGCAATTGCAGTGAAAAGTACATTGGCATGACCAAACGTTCTCTGTCTGTTAGGGTAAGTATGAAAGACACACCAACACTGAAAATCCTGTTTCAGGTCTCTCAGAACATTTACATAATGACCAACATATAGCATCGATTCAAATATGACATAAATTCAAAACAAATACAGATCGCTCAGTTATGGAAACATGGTACATCATTTCTTAAAGTCCAGAACCGAACACAATGGAAATTTACAAAAAGCGTAGTCTCCATTAATTGAGAATTTACTTAAGAAACGGAAAATCGGAGGTTTTTAACTCTAGTCTTTTGTACTAATTTACACGTTTCATTAATAATTTGTAAATAAGTTACATATTCCATTTTAGGAAGTATTTGAGGTTAGCTTTTATTTCTGGCTGAGTATATTGAAGCAATTCGTCGAAATTCTTCTCTACTAGTCATAGTTGTCTTATTTTCATTTTAAGGACGTTAATCTATTGATAAACGGCTCGCTGCGGGGGTTGAAAAGATTAATGCGAGAGGTTAAATTATAACTAAATACATCACTCTTCACGGGAAAAGTTCATAACGCGAATAGTACCTTAACACAAGGCGGTTGTCACCTTCTCTATAGGACATGGGAGTTTATGCGAAATTCTAATAGACATTTAATATACATTTATTTCCGGACATGTATCTGAAGGAGTTACATTCTTAAAACTAAACATTAACAAGAATCTATATGAGTTTGAGACGGCGTATGAATCATGATTTCAATTGTAGTTAAAACATAAATTTAAGCTAAAGCAAGATAAAACAAAACAAAATACTAAATCTAAATTGCGTTACAAAAGTTAAGCAAAGCAAAGCAAGTCAAGGCTCCAAGTACCATCTTTAACCAAAACTAATACAATACCATTTTATACAATTTTCTAGAGCTGGCAACGTACCTGTGATTTTCTAAGTCGAATTTAGGTTGTGAAGATGCACTTGGTAAATAACTGTCACTGTTCGATAATTTTGGTTTAAACGTGTTTAAATCTTTACGTTCTTTTCTAAGTCCAGATAGAAGATGAAGATTGAATTTCAGTTAAAGATGTCTTCTCTCTTGGCGTCAAAACTATAAGTTCTTCTGACAGTCTCTGTTGTCGCAAGTTTGACGAATGAGTTGTAGATGATGAGTGAGTGATAGAGACTGGTCTCGATCGTTGATTTACACTTAGTTTTTATATGGCTGTTTACGAAAAAGAAAGAATTAAGATTTTGTGTTCTCGTGTGACATTTTCACTTTAGTCAAGGCTGTATTAGCTCATCTTCTGAGAGGATGTAGATTGAAGGTTAAGTCTGAAACATTTCCTGTTATTGACGTTATTAGGTGTCCATGATGTCTGAAATCGCGTGGGATTTTATATTGGATTTCAATGTTCTTGTGAGTCAAGGTTAGATCTGATGTCATACGAATTGTTCATAATTTTGAAATATAATTTGAGAACGGAAATGGTGTCACTGTCACGTCTGGCACGTTCGTATGTTACATAAGTATTCTTGGGACCTTGATGCAAAATCTATTGTCATGATTCATACTCGTAATAAAACTTTAAACTAATACAAATTGAAATCTTATAAACTTGTATAAATGATATCTACACGGTTGGTCAAAACTCTTAAAAAAATGAAATTTAAAATATTATAACCTGAGCATATAACACTACTTTGTTTTATAACCGAAAGGACTCTTGTTGCCTTTTATGCATATCTATATATACCGTATATATACACACACTTTACTGGAAAATTTGATTGAAGAATTGTGTTTTGAGATTGTGGTAGATGTTGAATAGTTATATATAAATCATATTCGTATTGTGTTTATGGTGCTGATATGTAGGAAGCGAGGTAACGTTTTAATTTCTAATTGATAGGGTGAAGCCTTCGAAGTTCGATGTTGAATGGAGTCTTGAAGACGACTCTAAGTTGTTGCAAGGCATCTATCAGTATGGAATGGGTTCATGGGAAGCTATAAAAATGGATCCATCTTTGGGTATAGGAGATAAAATACTTCCCAACGAAGACAAGAAGCCGCAAGCAAAACATTTGCAGCAAAGAGCCGATTACTTGCTGAAAGTTCTTAGGAAGATCATTGACAAGTCTCTTGGGGTGGTACGTATTATTTCTGTTAAAGTACCTTGTGTAAGGGCTTTTCATTTTCATTTGTATCCAATACAATTCGTCTTTCACTGCATTTCATTGCCAGTTATTAACGTAGTAGTGTTTTTCATTGATTTAATTTTATTTGCCTTTCTTTAGGCTACTTGCACAACAAAGATTCACAAATTGCCAAAATAATGTTGCTCATTATACATGGAACATGGAGAAACCGGAAGTGTATGTTCGTGTTGAATTTGTCATTGGCCTCTTTGAAGCTAATTATATCTTGGAGCTTTCGAGTCCTCTGACTACATCACTTTTCGATAGCGAAAGTACAGAAGTCTCGAAAACTAGAAAATATAATTAACATTAATGGCAATTACAGTCAATACTATTGTAAGGAAAATATGAAAAACAGGTTGTCTGACACGGTTCTGTAAGTTATCATCATGTAATACATACCGAGCGGCCGTAGCTCAGTTGGTAGAGCGTTGGCTTTGCATTCGGGAGGTCGTGGGTTCGATACCAGTGCCTGAAGATCCTGACTGAGCTTACCCAGGGTTTTTCCTGTCACACCAGGCAAATTAGGCCCTGACCGACCCCTTCCCTCGTCCTTTTCCCTATCCTATTCCTGCCTGAGCCATAGATATCTAAAGACTATAAATAAATTTAAATTCATGCAATACACTTAGTTAATTTTCGTTGTTTTTCTAATATATTGAAGAACTATTCATGTTTTCGTTGTGAATGTATCAATATCATATAACATTGATATTTTTTGTAGGTGAAACCCAAGCGTCCGAGAAAGAATGCGAAGGAATCTAAGGCATTGACGAAGGAAATAATCGAGCATGATGACATGTCATCAGGGGACGAGAATGTGAATACTAATCTTCCACTGCATATGATAATGCCAAAGAAACTGGCGAAAGTGAAGCCAGAGAAGCCAAAAGTGAAAACAGAAGATGAGGAAAATAAGGAGAAGGTAGAGAAAGTTGCTGATAAGGAAAAAGATGCTGAGAAAGAGGAAGGAAAGGAGAAGGAAGAAAAGAAGAAGATCAAGAAAGAGAAGAAAGAGGCTAAACAAAAGAAAAAGAAGGAATCAGGACCAATGCATTATACAGCAAACAGCGAACCTAAAGCTTTGAATGTTACAGGAGATCTGGATCCAGGAATATTCAATGAGGTAAGTAGTAGTAGTATGTCCAGGTTGGAATAAGAAAACAAGAGGTAAATGCAAGAAAATTAAAGTACTTATTGGCTACAAGGAACATATTTGTGTGGAATATCTATTTAACGTTTTGACCCATCCAATCATAGAAAACGTATTTGCCGCTTTTCAAGAAGTGGTGTTGAAGTAATACCAGATGAGATCACAATGTATGCAAAAAGATCATAAATAAATTGATGACTTTAATACTTCACGTTATTTCTGTAATACTGTCCCCGTATTTCACTAGCAGCAGGGTCTCCCTAATAATTTCACACGAAAAATAGAATTATGTAATCTCAATTTACTTAAACGTCTTCAATCTTTGCCACTATGTTACAGGGACTGGGGTTGCATTCAAGATTGTAATTGGAAAAGGCCGAAAGTACCAAAGGGTTATCCCATACAAAGTCAACCAATAAAAAATAATGTTAGACCTTATGTTTTAGAAAATGTGTGATACTTGGTAATTGCGTTCTATGCATCAATATGATTAAAAATACAAAATTTAATGTTTTTGTCACTTTTGGTTTTTGAGTTATAAATTGTTAAAAAATTAATTAAAAAAGGATTTTTAGAAAACACGCTTTTTTAAGATGAACTAAAAAGTAAAAAAAAAAAAAATGAATTAATCTTACGAATCTGATAAGATAAGCAAGAGCACCCTTGCTTTTATTTTCCGATTCATAAGATTAATTCAATTTATTACTTTTTTCTTTTTAGTCCATCTTTAAAAAGCATGTTTTTTTAAAAAAATCCTTTTTTAATTATGTTTTATGTATAATAGATTAATATTAAACTGCCTGCGAGATAGGCAACCCAAACTTTACACAATAGATGTGGCATTGTGTTCATTTAAGGATAATTTCCAATGATTTTATTAATTAATTAATTACAGTTAACTGGATTATTCTATCATATATCTAATGATTGAATATTGTATTGTCATCGGAAGCAAGCAAGTTAACAAAATTTCAAAGAAATCGGATGATGGAAAGCGTGTTAAAGAGCAATTACAAGATTTGTACCATCGATGATTACAGAGCAAGTTAATTTAAGCGTGTAAAAATAAAATTAAATATAACTGATTTTTGACGCGTTTTGAAACCTTTGAAAGCCCGAAAATCAAAACTATTTATCCCAGACAGCTCAACTTGCACCATTCGTTTTAGAATTTCAAAAGCTGTAATTTGATGTATTACTTGACTTTATTAGACCAATCTTTATATATTAATATTTAAAAAATAACAAAACTTGTTTTTTTGAAAAACTCAAAATCGAACTTTTATTTTTGTTGAACAGGGCTTTGTGGAGAAGACTCATCAGAAATGTCGACCCACGTAGGTGGGAAAAGACAGAGAGAAAGAAGAAGAAGTTGAAAAAAAATGTGTTCAGTGTGCTTCTGATTAGAATGTATGTGCCAAATTTCGTGATGGTATTTCAATGGAATCATGTTGAAAAAAAAGCTAACAAGTACACAGCCATTTATGCATAACGTGTATAAATAGCTTAAACGACAGTACGCATAATGGCTTTTAGCAAAGTAAATTTATTTCGTTAAAATGTGACATACAGTATCTTCATTTCAGTTCTATTGTAAAACAAACCGAACCCCGTAGCTCAGTGGTAAAGCATTGGCGTAGCATTCGGGAGGTTGTGGGTTCGATCCCAGCGGCCGACTTGTGGGTTCGATCCCAGCGGTCGACCGTCCTGATAGGTTTTTCCTCAGTCACACTAGACTGTCTAGGATAGATAGGTTTTTTTTGTTTCACACTTTTGAAGGTTTCAAAACGCGTCAAAAATGAGTCGATTTTTTTTATTTTTTAACAATTTATAACTCAAAAACAAAAAGTGACAAAAACGTGAAATTTTGTATTTTTCATCCTTACTAATAGTATTATTTATGTATAAAACATTTGGATTTCTGAGACTTTTCAGACCTTTGGTTGATTTGATATTGAATGACTCCAAAAACTTAGATTGTACAGGATTTGAAAGAAGCCTCGTTGTGAAACGCGTTAGCATTCACAAGTCTTTGTTAGTGCTGTTATCGCCCATAAAATTAATTTTATCTTTTATCTTACAAGTCATTCTATTTACAGGAAAGTAACATACGAAGGCAAGAATATTCCCGAATTAAAATCTATGCACGTAATGGAGTGCCTTGATTTTCGACACTAAGAAATATTAGCTGGAAAATGCTTATATTTTGTAGAAAAGAGACTACGAAACTTGTACTACGAAATTTGTACTTAATTTAGCTTTGTTGTCTTTAAGTGGTTCTGGGTAAAAAGGAATCTGTAACAAAATAGTGAGTGCATTGAATGCATAAATAAAAAAAAAAAATTTTTTCGTTCGCAGTGCAAAGAAAAAATGCGCCCAGTGAAGAAGGCATTGAAAGCTCTAGATAATCCTGATCAAACGCTGAGTGAACAAGAGCAGGTTAACCATACAAGACAATGCCTTTTGCAGATTGGAGACCAGATTAACCGGTGTCTTGCAGAATACAAGGATCCAGACAAGATTAAGGAGTGGAGAAGGTACGTTTTCTTCATGTTCTATGCTGTCTTATATAGTATGAAAATTGTTTAGTAAATTATTTATCGCATTATTGGCATCTGCTTGAATTTAGTTGGGATGAATGTAGAACTATTGAATACGAGAGGTAGTGGCAAGGACCATTGTTGTAGGTGCAGCTATGGACAAAAGTTTTGACACATGTCTATAACTTTCCTTATTGCAAAAATAAATGTATTGAAATATGGTGTTCATTTTTTGACTTGAAGAATTATGCACAATAATGACGTACTTTTGTGGAGAATATTGTCATAGACTTCATAATAGATAGACTTAGCACGCTTCCCCATTTCTGGCTACGCTAAAATTAATGGTTTTTTTGTACAGAAGCACGTGATTTTGAATTCATCCGCTAGGTTGCTCTGGTATCGACCTCATAATAGAATATCTATTTCCTCTCGATACTCTGTAGTCCGAGGCTGACAGAGTCAATTGAAGGGTCTAGTGAGAGAGGGAGCTGTGCCACAAAGTCAGTAATGTCCTGATTACTATTTACTTTCATTCGCCTGTCTACAATTTGATTATCACTATTTGTTGTCAGATGTGCCGCGGAGGGTGCTGGGTGCGGCGACATAAGCCGACCGCATTGATATAATAATATTTATTGGGGTTAGTGGTGGTTCTGCTCACTACTTTCGCAAAAAACAAGGCCATATAACAAATATTGCTATTTAATTCATTAACAAAATGACATCGAATAAATATGTCAATCAGCAATATAGACAACAACAAATTCAAAAAGATCGTCAAAATGGCCACCAACGTATCACGCGAAGCCACATGGTTCACACGGCTCCCATAACATAATATTCGCAACCCAGTAACACACGTAGTATTCCCGTGAATTTCGAATACAAAAAAGGAAACAACTAAATAGGCTACTGGAAATACTACCATGGATAATACCTTACTATATTACAATACACTAACACACTACTAAAGGGAGCATACTCTCTACAAGAAAAAATGTCACTAAGCATTTAATTGATCAAGAAAAAAAAATGTTTCCAGGTCATTAATTGAAAACACAAGACCAAAGACCTACCACTAATTGACTTCCAAACTCATTTTAACAGATCAACGAAACACTTTGTGACATCGTATCAATAACAAGCCCCAACTTCACGACCTACTAGGCTTACCTCAAAACATACAATGGCCGAGTTAAACCGGCCTGCCCCGCATGAAAGCTACGTCGGCTGCTACGAACCGAACCAGCACGAGAACACCCGAAGTTGACGAAGGCCTGTGACGTCACGCGATACGTCAGAGCCGAGTAAGTAGGATATTTCAGCGTACAGTTTTCATCACATACACTTTCTATATAACAAAACCCAACATAAAAAAAAAAATATTTTATGTCGCGACATGGGTCAATCCGACAACAAATAGTGATAATCAAATTGCAGACAGGAGAATGAAAGTAAATAGTAAGTAATCAGGACATTACTGACTTTGTGGCATAGCTCCCTCTCTCACTAGACTCCTCAGTTGTTTCCCTAGTATATTTTAAATACTAGTTCACATTTACCTGTAAACTCTCATTAACTACTATGTAAAATAATCTTTCTGAAACTTTTAACCAAGCTTCAGTTGATTTCACGCGCGTTCATAATAACCTGGATTTGTTCTAATAGATTTGACATTAATGGAGCGTATGGAGAGGATAACAAATTTAACCATTGTTATTTTCATTTCAGCAATTTGTGGTACTTCGTATCTAAGTTTACCGAATTCGATGCTAAAAAGTTATATAAATTGTATAAGCATGCGGTGAAGAAGAGCCAAGGAAAGAAAACTCCAAAATCAGAGAAGAATGGAAACACGAGGGAAAAGTCGCAGGTACTCTTTTCCTTCCTTTTTTTTTCTTTTAAACTTAGCCAGGATGCAAGTCCTTCAAATTCTTTCTAACGTTATGTATATGATAAAAGGATAAATTTCACTGCCGTGGTAAATTACAGCCCGCCCCCCCCCCCCTTTTTTTATGTATGAAAACTGTTGCTGTTACAATATTTTCTATCTGTAGTAGAATTATGACCGTGTGCGTTTTTATTTTTACTTTGACATAATATATTGCCAGTATATGTACAGTTTGTATCGCATAACAGTATATAGAAAGAGCATCTGTACTGTGATGTTTGAATAGTATATAGAGTTATACCCGGAGTGTTTTGTGGGTCTACGTAACTCCACCCATTGTTGTCACGCGTGGCCTGTGAGTACTGCCCGCGTTGTTGCAGATTTGATCACCTGCACTTCCTCAGTCACAGTTAGAGCTTCAGTTTTTAGTTATACACGTGTAATGAGAGATGTATCTTTCTGTAATGCTGAGATAATTAATTAGCTTTCTGTGTGCCCAAAAGTTTAAATAAAGTGACTAAACAAATCTCCCGGGATTTTATACTATAAAGTTGGCAAGCCTACCTCAAACAGTTAATACATGAAAATATCTTACCAAAAAATGAAGCTGCAGTCATTTTTTCCCCTCCATATTTCAATGTATAGCCCAGTTACCAAGTACCTTCATGATAGACCTGGACTTTGTTGGATTTGTTCGAACCGAGTATCTAGGGGAGGGAAACCGGTGAGACAGGGATTGTCTTAACCCAATATGAGCACTGTTAGATAGATTTCATAAGCTGTACTTGGAAATCGTTTAATTTTGACTAAAATGCAACTAAACAAAATTCAGTGCGTGTAGTGAAGAACGATTCATGCTCTTACCTTTCAAGCAGCAAAGCTTTCCAGTAACAATCACACTAATTAATATGACTAGAACTTTTATCGATTTCACAGAACTAGTCTGCATCGTCGGGTAGAAGAAAATGTAAGAATGGGATAAAACCGAAGGAAATTACAGACACTTAAAATTAAACACAACACTTTCTACTTCTTAATAATCAATAATTTTAGATTCTTCAAACATTTCTAGTAGATTTTAAGAGTCTGCAGTCCCCTTTGGTTTTATACCGATCTTCCCGTGTACCCGACGATGCGGACTAGATCTGCAAAATCGATAGTGGTGCTCGTCATATTAGTATAATTATTGGGAAGCCGCGCTGCTTGAAAGGAAAGAGCACGAATACAATTGAGAAACGTAGAAACTCACCGTATTTCTTTTCACGTTGAAGGCTGTCAGCTGTGAAACTTCCATCCAAATCTGTTTGTGGAGCTCCGGGGTGTTCATTGTAAGACATTTTGTTAACTAAGTCGTTCAAGATTTACTTTACGTGGAAGTTTTTCAAGTGCCAAAAGTGTTTTGGGTATATTTAGGTGAAAGTACATGCGTTAAAATAACATAATAGGCATGCATGTTCAGTAATAGTGAAAAAAATATAACACTATAAACTAAATTAATTTAGTGTTTTCTGGTTTATAGAGCCATTCCGTCTTGATATTTAAGTATTTCATTAATTTTATTTTACTGTAGAAAAACCGTTCTTCGACCAATAAAGAGGGATCATATAATCGTACACCTCTGTCTGTGAAAAGACGTGTTGACGAAGACCAGGACCAAGATTCACATCAAAAGTCAAAGAGGCCTCTTTTGGGAAGTGAACCTAGGTAAGCAATCTCATTCTTTATACATACGAAATGCAAGGTGGAGTGGAAATGATGTGTTTCTTGGATATTAAACTTTATCTAGAAAGAAATGTTATTCTAAACGCAGCATATTATTTTTCCCTGTAAGATTCAGTTGTGGGCCGCGGTAACTTAGTGGCAGAGAGGTCACCTCTGGTGCGTTTGGTCTTCGGTTCGATCTTGCTCATCTCATATGGGCTTTGTCGTGTGTGTGTGTGGGGGGGGGGGGGGGGTCTCGGAGTTCTCCTGTTCCTTCTTACTTTCTTCATTCCAACAATTCTCCTATCATCATCGATTCGGCCTGAGCCAAAACTTACCTAAAGGTCCTAAAATAAATTCTAAATTCAGATTTAGTTGCTTTAACTAGCTTCCTACTTAAATAATAAGATTTTTTTTTTTTTCTTTTCGTTTTTCTTTTTATTAAGAATATTTTGTGTGCACATTTCTGATTATTAACTTATTGTACTGTTCCTCGTAATCTCGTACTGTATTATTCGTATCTATGTCCTTGGCATTTTGCTCCAAACCAAATTCCAGCTATATCTGATCCTTTTGGTTCGTTCTTTTGTGGCAATAATCCCCATTAATCATGGTACTGATTAGTAACTGATCAGTCCCGTGTGTATTGGGAAGGATTGCTGCCACAAAGGTAAGAACGTGAACCATCCTTCTCCGCGTGTATTGCGGGAAGGGCGTAAGTCATAGTGCTGTTACCGCCCTTACAATTCATTTGATCTTACCCGCGTGTATTGAACTTGGTATATCTGATCCATTTAAAGCATTTTAAATATTAAGATCGTATATATTATTGTCAAACACGTGTTCGATGTTAAGAAGAGATGGAGCCCTTGAATGAGTGCCCCAATAACCTGTACCAAAGGCCTGGGCGGTTGTTACACACTTGAATAGAAAATCTATCAGGAGACGTTTGTGTAAAAAAGAAATATAATATTCTTGCTTACAAATTAAGTAAGATGTACGTTAATATAATTTGCTTACAGTAATATTAAAATCTTGATATAGATTTTTTTTTAATTTTATTTATGGCCTTTAGACAGGCGAGGGAAAAGGATGCGGAAAGATGTCGGTCAGGACCTCTGTTGAAGGTTCCATCCTGACATTTGCGTGGCGTGACTGAGAGAAAACCTAAGTCAGAATGGTCGGCCGCTGGGATCGAACCCACGACCTCCCGAATGCTACGCAAACGCTCTACCACTGAGCTACGGCGGCTCGGTTGATATAGATCTTCGTTGTTCGTTAACATATGTAACATATAGATTAAAGAAAAGACTTTTATATCAGAGAGTCTGAGAAAAGCCCCCGGGAAATTGATCTAATTACAGACAATTATATTTCAAGAACAAGATGGTAATAGAAAAACATGTTTATAATATACAAAATCTCTTAAACACATTAA
>JAGDQP010015723.1:31304-42054 GCA_022664845.1 Lepisma saccharinum
GTACATTGTGATTTCTGCAGGTAAATTAGTTAAGGCATAACGCATTTCTTTTCCTCATAAATGAAGTGTTTGTTCTTTTTACAGTAGTAGTAGTAGTATGTATTGATTATAAACTGTCCATAAGGAGACGACCCTCAGGGTGTCTGCCACCCTGGAAAACCTGGAATATTAGGGTATTTTATAAATCTGGAATACTCAGGGGAATATATGAGGTGGACCTGCCCACAGTATGTAAAAACACTACTGGCAATGCGAAGATTTGAACGTATGATACTGAGATTACAAAGAAAAAAAATAACTAGTAGCGCACGCTAACCTAATACGCCACAAAGCTACCAGGAGGCAGCACGAAGAAATAACATAATATAGTGTTAAGTGCATCGCAAATTCAGATAGTGGATAGACATTTCAGTCGTTTCTATTACTTATAATATGTTTTATTTGCTTGAGTGTAGTGAAACGTTTTATGCCTCCGTTTTTATTACTTCATCAAGTAATGTCCTGTATATGCTTTATTTTTCTTGTTTTCTAACTTGAAAGTGTTGAGTAAGATACCTTGAACCAAGTTTAAATCGCCAACTTTTGGCAGTTTAAACTCAGTTCAAATCGGAGCTGTGAATCAAGGTTTATCGTGGTAGTGAATACCATTCAAGGCTAAATCGAGCTTATACCTGAAATCAATCTACAGTAGATTCAAAAGATGATGTATATGTGTTTAAGTATACATTTTGATTTAAAAGTTTAATATGTATGAGAGCCAGTTTCCTCATTAGTAAGAATGGAACTCAGAAGCTGGACGAGAAGACATCTCAGTCTTGAAATAAGTGACGATGCAAAAGAGAGAGGAAAAAATATGGGATTTTGTATTGTGGGATTTCTAAATATTATTACCCCACGTAGCAGTAGGGTAACCAGTCTTCCACCCTAAGGACAAGGTTTTCATGTTATGTCCAGTGTTTTATTCCGATGTCCAAGTAATTAAAAAACCTTGTACTTCAGTATCATGAAATCCAAGTATCCAATTAGTAGCCTATAGCTTAGAACAGGGAACATTCTAAAGAAATAATTAGCAATATTCTTTATGCATTTTTCAAAGCAAGTTTCTAGGTAAAGGCTAAGTGATAAATATTAACTCAGTTTGGCTTTTATAGGACGTAATTATATTTTAGGTTTCTTTTGGCGGCCATAATACAAAATTGATTTGTTAAGAAGTAAATTACATTTTACAATAAATATACGTAGTGAAGTTGTAGGTAAAGATGTTATTTCTTGTTCTGTGCAAATACATCATTAATGGCTTGAAGTAAAGCAAAAGGTACACCACTGTATCCTAAGAAGTCATCAGTTTCAATACTCCAGACTGCAACTCCGCCATATCCATTGTCGACACTGTACTGGGCCTGCAAGAAATAAAGGAATACATTCTTAAAGTTATTCAATTATATTTGTAGTTGTAATATTTCGCCATAGTACTGTTACCGCCCATAAAACTCATTTTATCGTATCGTACTTGTTAGAAAAGTAAGTCAAACTTGAAAGTACTATGACTGTCCAAAATGTTCATAGCCTACCTCAACTGTTGCCCTACCAGGGCCTAATGGTGTAATACAATTTTTAAGATACTGAAAAGCATTCAAATCATGTTCATGATTATCAAATACCTGATCTTGTGATGGGATAATATAGCTTCTATCGATAAATTCAAAAGAACTTGGCGGACACATTAGGAAATATTCCTCCGGATTACTATTCGTTTATCAATGATGATGAGGGGTGTTCTTCCCGAGGGCAAGGTAAAACGATATTGCCTTCTATTAGATGAAGATGACGTCATAAGGACGGGACCTACAGTTTAACGTGGGCTATAAACCCCTTTCATTTATCAATAGAAATATAATTTCACTGTGGCCAAGTTCTACGATAATGATGGTTGTTTTGGAAGGGCGTCAACCTCAAAAACTGAAGAAGGCATAAGAAAAAGGAGGATTTAATGCAAAATTGGCAAACTTCCTATCTAATTTGTAGCAGACCGAACACTTTCAAGTGCAGTGGCTATCCAATTTCGGTCTGATATCCTCTGTGTAGAAATTAAAACATGATTACTCTGAATTCCAATTGTTAAGCACTAGGTCAGTTATGGCCACGAGAGCTGCCCTGAAGGTCGGAGCAGCGGTACAAGAAGCGAATGAATGGGAGCGCGTGGAAAATTGAGTGTAGTGGTGGGCTTAAATATTATTTTATTCTGAGAAACGTTTTTCTATGTTCTAATAAATGCCTATGAGATTACAATTACTGATGTAACTTGATACAAGTATTAATCTTGTACCTTACGGAATGAGTCCTATCTCTGAAGAAAATAAAAGGATAAGTTTTACAGAAAGGTTAGATAGGCTTTACAATGACAACGTATTTGCGTCCATACTGCCATCGATATTGTAAGCGTGCTGCAGCTTGAGCTTCTGACAACCCGCAATTGTCGATTATGTAATTATAATTGATGCTCCTTGTCCTTCCCTAACTCTGCTTGAATGTCCTGGGTACCAATTGTCCCCTCTGAGCAGGGCTGCAGTAAATCACACGCGAAAAATTCATTTCGAACAACTGGGTTTTTCTGAATTTAGACTGAGCAATATTTTAAACATGTGACACAAAATATAATTCCGAGATCAAAAATTTGAAAGGATCTCATCTTCCTCTGGTAAAGTTGATTGCCCTGTTAGGTGCGTGTATACACTCGCTCTCACGTAGTTAAAACGGATCAACTTGTGTTCGCCAGTGTTCATTTAACCTAATATTTGAAATTTCGGATCTTTAGTGACCATTTCTTTCATAATTATGTATTTTGATAACGTACATTCAAACACACTTGCTCCATGATACTTAATTATTAGTAACATTCTTCAGTGTGCAGCTCAGTTGAAATTTTTAGTGCAAAGCTTGTTGAATTTGCCTATGTGCGATAGTACAAGTTTTTAAATTTGTTGCTACTACCTTCCTTCGCAACTGCGAAGTGAACAGAAAAAAAATCGTATATATATAGAATGTATTCGATTGTTTCTTTTATTATAAATAAAGAACAATACGTATATCGTCGTAGGGAAAGTGAATACGACGTATGTTCATTTTGTTACGAATGTGAACTTAGTATCGTGTTTTACAGCAACGAGTTCAAAATAGTAGGCTCGTCGCCAGCATCTTTTGAAGAACTATGAACATCAGTGTTGCAAACTATCTTAAGTTAATATTTATCATTATTTTGTAGTAATAGTAACAGTGTTGTTGTAGTAATAGTAATGAATTCTATGGTATTGGCATTATTATTATTAGTGGAGACATTAATATTATTATTATGAGTAGCAGTAGTAGTACTAATGAAAGTAATAGTATAAATAGAAGTATTGAATGTCTCAAAATATCACAACCTACTTATTACTATAATAATGTTAATGACAGTTTCATTATTAGCACCACTAGTAGTTTACTATTAGTGCCGACCAGGTAACCATGCGGTCTAAGGCGTTAGGCCAGCGACTCGGAAGGTACCGGGTTCGAATCCCGGTTGGGGCATGGAAGTTTATGATTGTGGATTTTAACTAGAACGTGACTGGCCGAAGTCAAAAGTTAACTAGAATGGCCCATACGAAAGAAAGTTTACTAAAGTTTTTAGTACTACTACTACTAATAATAATAATTATAATAAATATTACCTAAAGATAGTTTGCAACACTGATGCTCAGAGTTCTACAACAGGTGTTGGGGACGAGCCTACTACATTTTTATATTGTTGCTGAAAAACACGATGCTAAGTTCACAGCCGTAACAAAATGCCCATACGTGGTTTTCACTTTCCCTACAACGATATGTTAAAGAAAAAATGCAAAATACCTACGCTATCATAAACTGTGAAATCCTTACTGATCTAAATTCTTATATCTAAGCTACATTTATTACTTGTTCGCATCGTTAAGTGTGTATTACCCTAAGTCCTGCAGAAGTAGGATCTTCGTAAGACACCCATTGATCTCCTCGGGAAGCGTACGGGGATCCGCTTACTTCGTCTCGTTCCACTACCCAGTCATCGGGATTGTCAACCATGGATTGCTCAATCTACGAATAAAGATTTAATAATAATTACAACTTCACATGAATTATGAGGTAGGAGCTTTTATATATATTTGTGCAATTTAGTGTGAAGTGTATTAATTTACCAAATCTTGCAGTGGATTGAAAATACAAATGTTATTTTATGCGAGTTACTTCCACGAATAAATACACTTCACATACAATAAATAATAAGAGTGTATAATAATTTAGGTTGAAAGTTAGTATATGCGCTTTCAGATGGGCTCAGTCAACTGTGATAGATGATAAAATGCAATATCTTAAGCATAGTCGATGTGAATTCGTATGAGATATAGAATATTAAATTCAGTAAGTCTTGCTGAAGAATTCTACTCTCTAACATGTCTCGTCAGATTACTGAATATCTATCAAACGAAATATATAATACATAAAATTGGTTCAATACGCAGCAATGAATTAAGATATATCCTGGTTACTGCCCATGTGATATTTCCTGTAGTAATTATTAAAGTAAACAAGTCCAGGATTAACTTTTATATAATGCGAGCAGATTGCACGTTCGTCCACCTACGTTAAAAGGAAAGTTCTAAGTTCGATGGGTATGGACGATATGTTTTTTTTTTTGTTTTTGTTTTTTTTTAAGTTTTGGTTCCGAACCAGCGTGTTCTGGGACAGAGAAAAAGCATTGAGTGACTGATGGAATTTTGTATGCGTTTGTGATGTGATATAATGCCAACTTTAATGTTTAATTTTTCGAAAAAATGAAAATTGCTTGGCAAAGATGAGATCTAGATAAATTCTCAAGTAAAGTAAAATCCAAATTTCTGAAGTAAGAAAAAAAATCCTTTTAAAGTAGATTAGAGTGTAATAGTACTTCCAAGAAAATAAAAATTATCCTAACTTAATACTCAGAGTTTTCAAGTTAATCTCTCCGTACGTAGAAATATTTCTTTTACGCAAATGATTTTTCGAATGTCACAATTTAGTTCTTCATACGCATTTTTGTTTCAAAGTTTTACTTCAAGTAGTTTCCGAATTATTGGTGGCAGATCAAGCTACTGAAACTTCCTTTATATCATTATATCTTCATACAGACATTTTCCTAAATCGATAACAATTATTAGTATCTCATGTGCGTCCAGATATTGAATGTAACCAGAGTAAGGATATGTGAACATAATAAATTCAAATAATCAGAACTCGCATTATCTGTACCTCAGAGGCAAACTACATTATGCCCTTTTTTTCTTTTTCTTTCTTTTTAGTAGGAGCACACCTTTCTTTTTTAAAAAAAAGAAACAGCAAAACATTAATTCTTGCCTCGTTATAGCCAAGAGTTCCTGGTGCCTGTGTGTAAGGCCCGGCATTTCCAGCTCCCGTCACCGGATCTCCTATACCATTGCTGTCAGCACTGGCGAGGGTGTAGGAATGTCCGTAAGCAGGAAAGCCCACAACCAACATATCTGCGGGAACACCTTGTTGTTTGTAGTAGCTCATTGTGTAGTTCTGAAAAAGGGAAATTAAACAAATGAGGTGCAATCAGAACTTACGAACATAAATTTGGTTAACATCACTTGGATCATATGACTACTTATAATCCTACCTTGAAGTCTGTATTTGGATTGGAAATGTAACTCTTTAAGACAGTTTTATTATACGGGGTGGGTAAATTATAATCAACAGTCATTACCACTTGTCTGAAATTGGCTTTCAAAATCCCACCATGCTTGATTCAATAACAAGAGCTTGTGAATCAGAATGGGAAAATAAATAAGTGGAAAATAACTTTGTGATGATGATGTGTGTGTGTCGATCTTTCTGCGAAAAATAAATAAATATAAGATGATAATGATATAGTAGAGAAAGAGGTTACATGCGTATGCATAAATATCGCTCACAGATGAAAAAAAAGACAAGATTTCGCTGATAAGGTATGATCACAAAAAAAAAACGAAAAAGGGTTAGAGATGAAACTAACAAGGAGGTCTAGGCTGCCATGCTGGAAGATAAATGTACGCATGGGAGAATTCAGAATTGGAACAAAAAAGGTGTTGGATGGGTGTGAATGGATAACTACTAGAATAAATTCAAGGAGAAAGCAAGAATAGATAATAATTGTAGACAGATTGGGTTATGTTAATAGTTAGTGTTCTGTTTTAAATAACATTTCATATACTTCTCCAGTACGGAAATGCAACTTGGATGTTGAAGATATTGAACAAATTTTTAAGTAAGAGGCGTCATGAAGATTAGATGTAATGAGGAGTTTCGTTCTGTGATAAGCTGCTGCTTTCAGAGGTAAAAATAGCAATAAAAAAAGAGGTATAAAAGCACTCATATAAGCACTTCGAACATACATTCTGCAAACGTTTGTTCACCTCAAACCAGAGGCAAGGGAACTGGCTGAAGAAATGTACTGGTATTATAATTCAGGGATTAAAACAAGTCAAAACGGGAATATCTGGAGCGTGACGGAGTATACAAAGAGATTAAGTATTTGGGGTTACAGGATAGCTTTCTATCTAGTTACGTGAAGAAGAGGCACGGGCAAACCGGCTAACACTGGACAATACAGGATGATGGTAGTTGAAAAGTTAGTTTATGGGTAGTTTAATGTTCCCAATCATGTGAAAAGTCCTCATCAACATTAGTGTTCTGTCGAATGCGGCAGTTCCTTCAAGGTAAGCTAAACCCTCTCCATTCATCCCGATCTTGTGTTTTTCTTCCTAAACCTACTATTTATCTTTCATATTATTGTCAAGGAGCTGGATTCGCGTTTCTCTCTTTCCCTCAACCATAACTTAAATTACATCCTAGTATACAATCTCTGTGCAGCGAATGTCCTAACCAGTTGCTTATCTTCTTTATTTTCTCCAGTATTGTTTATTTCTCACCTACTCTCGTAATCACTTTTCATTTCGTATCGTCGGTATCCAGCTGATTTTTTTTTCGTTCTCCTCCATGTCCACATTTCAAAGGCTTCCAATTTTCTTCACTCGCTCGTAGAGTCCACTACTGAAACTTCTTTCATTATATTTCATCTCATGATTCAATTACAAGATATTATGTCAAATCTAAAAATCTTTAACAAAGGTTTTTATGTGAAAGATCTTAGAATTGGCATACTATCCTGTAGTGAACCATGAGCCGAAAATATAATAGATCTTGTATTTCAAGAGTTCCTTCCTAGACTTCTGAATTTGGTACTAAATCAAACATTCTATTAAATGTTCATCTCACGATTAGATTACATTGAGTTGCCTTCGCCGAAATTTTTCCCATATGGATTCCAGTGTGAATTCTACATATCCTGACAGTATATAAAAAATACTATCCACATATGCGACTGATCGACTGGAGTCATTAATACTTAGTTATATACGATCACTCTAAAAACTATACAACTGAGGATTTTTATTATATTTGCTCCTTGATAAATGTATTGAACTTGTCTTTGAGATGGGTGGAGTCAATATAATAAATTGTACATCTGACATCGTACTGTGATAATACGATTAATGTTTAAATTATATGTACACGGCACGTGACGATGGGTGTAATTTAGCTTTTAATAATGTATTTAAATGTCTAAATGCTGTATATAGATAGTTTTCTCCATACAGAAAAATTAAAAGAAAACTACTATATTTATAACTGGTTTTGTATATATTTTTCGTTACCGATATACAGGAATTCATTTGCTCGTTGGGTATTTATTATATCTGATGAATCTACGAATATCAGATGTACTAAAGAATGAAAAAGAAATTTAGTATGTGAATATCAGTTAACAATACTTCCATCGAATTTGCTTTCAAAATTCCCTATCTACAAATATTATCTGTTCATATATTTACTTATTGTACATACCACATTTAACTCATTCTCTGGGTTCGCGTACAACGGAGAGCTCAAGGCTGTAGTGGTTTCCCAGGAACCGTGGTAGTCATAAGCCATCACATTTATGAAATCCAAATTACTGAAAAACGAAGGAAAAGATGAGAATGTTTATACCCTTCATAAATCTGTCGTTAATTTATATAATAAAAGTAATCAATCGACAGTAAATGTCAGTTTAATGTTACCTCTTAAGTCAGGGAAAGTGGAGATAAGGACACGTTGCGCTGCGCTGACAACATGACACCCTCTTTTTAACGAAAGCCGCCCTTGACAGCCCAAAGCCCTACATGGGCTGTAGAGCTGAGAAGTTCTAAATTGTTACTTTATCTAATTATACACATCCTAATTTGTAATGTACAATTTCGAAATCACCATAAAATATTCGCTCATGTATAGTGAACTAATATCAAATCGTTCATATGAAATGGTTTGAATGTACAATAACTGTATAGAAGTATAAAAATAAAATTAGAAACCGAAGCTTTAAATTCTTGTCGTATACATGGCCTTAATGATAAAAGCAGTCATTTCTAATTTTCTTACTTTTGCTACGGAAAGTGAAATGTGAAAGGTAGCGGTCAGAACTTGTGCTCTAGGTACCAACCTTTATCTGCCTTATGGGTTCAGGGAAATCACAGAAAACTTAGGATAGTTGACGTGAGCAGGACTCGAACCTGGGCCGCCTCCCCAGTGTTTGTCTGAAATAAGCGACCGTAAGCCCAAGACACGTGTTCGATTTGTTGTAAATTACGAAGGGGGAATCCTGAAATTAGTGGTTGCTGGTGAGTTTCAAACTGCTACCTGTTTTGGTAGAAATACAAAAGATTTTATCTCTGGTTAGATGATATTCGAGATGAAATCCTCAGGCCCCGAAAAATCGAACACTACCTAAGTGTATGGAGGCTGAGCAGCATAAACATTCAATTTAACCGTATATGCACCTTAAATTTCAGTTTAATAGTATATACACATCTCAGGATATTTGTACAACAAATATTGTATGCGTATCCACGTGAACTCAGAGAAAGTATACGCAAGGAAAGTATCTTGGTATTATACTACTAAACTAATAGTAGTTTTAGAAAATTATTTAAAAAAATGTCAAATGCAGTTACTTATATAGCATAACATAACTTTTGGAAGAATAATATTATTAAAATATATTTCAATTTCTTCACAATTTCTGCATTATTTGCACTATACTGTTTATGTAGTATCTGTTCTATTCTAAATGAAATAGTTAAGGAAATCAAGTAAAGCGAAATAGCTGTTTACTTTTTGAATACTCCTCATTTTCTGAAGTTGATTTTAACACAATATGGTAGTAATGATGTATTTTCATCCATATCAAAGTCTTGGTACTTACATGATTAAAAGGAAGAAAAAATACGATGCTTATATGCACAGAGTAGAGAGAAAAATGCAAATCACAGACAGAAACAAAAGAAGATAAAAAAAATTGAGAGAAGATATGTTGCTTTAAGGGAATATTAAATAGAGAATCATTTAGGTAAAGCATAAAAGAGATTGGTAAAACATAGCTCAGTTGGGTCCGTAAACAAGCAAGTGCTCCATCGATTCGTTTACAGTCACACTATTGGAAGTTGGACATCTTCGCGCTAATAATTCTTTGAGTAATGTTTAGGTCACATTTAGAGATTTACTTTCTTTATCACTCTTTTTTCCCTCAATTACTGAAACATTATGCATCAGGATAAAATGTTATAAACAGTATTTTTGTCTGAATAGAACAGCATGCTGGTGTCCGTGAACACGAATTTCGTGCATCTTAATATTCACATAAATTACCTTCCTTTAATTAACAATATTCTCATTCTAGTATAAACCAATACAATTCTTTAAAAAATACGTAAGTACTATGTCAGGGTTCGGTACAAGACAATAATTTAAATCCAGTTTTTGTTTTATATATAACTAAAATAGTGTTTGTCTTTCAAGATCGTCCTGAAAATAAGAATTTAACTTAATCACTTACTCAACTAAAGCTTGAATATCATATCCTGAGTCTATGTAGGTTGTGAGGGCAGGAACCGCTGCTGTCAATATGAGTCCCTCCTGATCGAAAGCTTCTCGTAACTCTTGTAGCAAGATAGCATAGTTTTCCTTTAATATGCAAATAAATCAAGAGTAATAATATATTATTGTATACAGTATTCACTATAATTACATGATGTAATAGCAGTATCCAAAGAATAATAATCTAAATTGTCAGTGCTTACAACAGTTCGTTTAACTGTATTACCACTTCTGCATCTTACTTGGAGTTAGTTCCATTCTGAATTACATACAAGTTAACTACCACATTAGTCTTAACTCATGAGAATGAGTTACATACAGTTGTTGAGTAGTAAGTATACACAGATTTCTTTTTAGTTACTCTGTGGTAGTGTGATACAGGTATAAGGAGTAACTTAGCTTTAACATGTACGAGTACCGTAGATGCGATGACATTTCTTCTTTCTCTCTTTGCATTCCCACCCACCGAAATGGCCCAATAAGTGATTGAACAGAACCACTAAAAAAAAAAAGTTCTCGTTTTTCAAACAATAAGTCTAGCAAAGCATTGTTACTTTCCGATAAATAACTCAGTATCTGGTTGGTTCTGCTCTGAATTAAGTATAGAACCCGAAGGCCGCTAGGTTCGGTGAACCGAAGTGCCTTCCACTCAATGAAGATAACGTCCTAAAGACTTGACGTATATTTAAAGTCAACTCCGAACCACTTCATTCTGTATGGTTACACTGGA
>JAGDQP010015724.1:4814-40383 GCA_022664845.1 Lepisma saccharinum
GACAAAACACGCAAATTCAGAAATGGTCAGAGTTCCTACAGGTCAGAACGCCCACCGAAATTCGAAAATAAGTCTTAAAAAGAGATTTAAGTAAAATAAAAGTAATGTACAATCAACGTGCTGCAAAGAAGGAAATATTGATTCACGGAGAGACAATAGTCATAGTTAATGAGTATGTTTACTCAGAGCAGCTCAAATCAACGTATGCTAAGTTGATGGATGAAATAAATAGAAAATGCAAATGGCGTGGAGCTCGTTTGGAAGAACACATTTTATTTTCAAAAGAAAACTACCAATGTGTCTCAAGAGTAAAGTTTATAAGCAATGTCTCTTACCTGTGATGATATACGGCTGTGAAACTTGGACATTGAATGCGCAAACGATTCAAAGATAAAGAATCACAGAAAGAATTATGATGAGATGCATGATAGGAACAACTATGGACGACTAATGTATTACATTAGATTACCAGATAAAAAAAACGACCGAGACGACGTCCAAATCCAAGCTGGTTAGATGAAATTAAACGTTTTTCAGGCGCTACATTCATGAGGATTGCAGCTGAGCGAGATACGTGGAAAGAAAAGGGGGATGCCTTTATCCAGCAGTGGATAGGAAACGGCTGAATATGATAATTGTTCCTTAAATTACGCTTCATATGTGCCTTTCCAAGGTAATTAAATAAAAATTGTACTTAAAAGCTAATAGAATGAAATTAACTACATTTATCATGTTTTCATTTGCACGTTGAAAACAGCTTGAATTTTAAATTATATTTCAACGAATATTTTATTTAGTTCATATTGCTTTAATGTGACGTGTTTTCAATTTCCCTTTTCTACTATGATATGAATTTAGCTTCTGATGCGTTTTTCTAAGGCGACATATTACACTTATTGAGAAATAAAAATTTAATAATAGGGTCTTTGGAAACGTACAAGATAATTTTACCGTTTTTAGAATGAAATTTCAACGCTGTATCCATGGTTGTTAAGATAGCAAAATTTTTAGAATAATTTATTAGTGTTTGTTGTAATAGTATTTTCATTTATTTCGTCTTATTTACTATGCCGGGGTTAAGATCGGTATACTTTCCTTCCACTCAAACATAAATACACATACCAAGCTATTATTATGAGTGCACATAATATAAAACATAATAACACATAGCAAATAATTATACTTAGGAAAAGAAACATACGAACGCAATATTATCATATAAATATTATACTCGCTGCTGTAGCTTATGTGCACAACCCCCGACCCGACTCCGACTCACTTGTTTAAGAGTGGGCGTTCTGACTGGTAGACTTTGTGAACGTTTTCCCGAGCTTTTTTTTTTCATTATGTTTGTTCAGTATCGATTTAATATAAGTATTAAACTGTAAAAAATTAAAGTATTAACCGTGTACCTTGCTACGGTTTGTATTTTCTAACCTGTGGCAATCCTGATCATTTTGGTACTCGTTCTGACCCTTTTTAAAGTGGGCGTTCTGACCGTTTCTGTGGGCGTTCTGACCATTTTCAGAAGTGGGCGATCTGACCAGTGGGCGTTCTGCCATTTTTACGAGTGGGCGATCTGACCAGTTCTGAATTTGCATGTTTCCTATTTTGATGACCATTTTGGTGAACGTTGTTGCCATTTTTACGAGTGGACGTTCTGACCATTCTGAATTTGCATGTTTTCCTATTTTGGTGGGCAATCGGACCGTTTCTGTGGGCGTTTTGACCACTTTCAGAAGTGGGCGATCTGACCAGTGGGCGTTCTGACATAGTCCCGAATTTTCTACATCTTTCCATGAACAGAATTCATTCTCGGAGTACATCCAAATGACAACGTCGAAGACGGCAGAATTATTATACGTTGAAGAAAAGTTCGACTTTAGACAAATTTCTGAGTAAAGGATCTAAATCCAGATTTTTCCTAATAGAACTCATTCTTCATTGGTGGTATTTTGATTACATACTCTCGGATATAGTACCAAGTCTTGAGTGACGAATGTTGGAATTCGTAACTTGTTTATGTCTCTGTTACCATTGGCACAAACAAGATTTTGAGATTAGTTTCACTTTTGCATTTGCCAAAGTCTTGTCATTTGTATGACTTTGCTTTAGGGGATGAGAACAATGATTTTCTTCATGTAAGTTCAACATTGGTTATATCGATTGGGTACAACATTGGTTACATTGGGTACATCTGGTGTATACAAAGAATTAGTAGGCAGCGTTTTTTTTCTAAACTATGACATCACATGATGTCATAGTTTAGAAAAACGCTGCCTACTCCCTTCTGTAGAGGAACATCGGGATACTTTAAAACACTGGCAGGATTTTAAGAAAGTTTAAAAAGTGGAAACACGCTGGTTGAATTATTTTTATTAATTGCATTATTAAAAAAAAACCGAATCCATATATGAACAGGTGATCCGAATAGAAGAGGTCAGACAAAATGCATGAATCCCATCGGATTCCTTACACGGAACCTCGCACAGAAGTTGGTAGTCTTTTCGGTACCTACAAACCATGCAATTTTAGTTTAGCAATAAAAAGCGATTTGTTATACTTTATTCGTATGTTTTCGTTCTACTTTATTTTCTGCTATTAAAACAGAAATATGTTAATGCATTGTATAAATAAATGAAACTATTATCAATGGCTCAACAAGTAATGACACAAAGGCATCGTTCTTGTCACGTAATTGAAAATTGTGTGTTGGTTTTGGAACTATTTAAAGCAACGTTTCTCAACCTTAACTATGCGATATTTAAGATAATAAATCTTAGAGCATTTTTTGAATAGCTACAGAAACACAGTAAAATGAAGTAGAAGTAAGGTATCAAAGTGAATCATCACATTTTAGGTTTGGCCGCGGACCACGTGTCTCATTTTCGCGGACCACAGATTGAGAAATGCTGACTGAAAACATATATAAGTTTCTGATTAACTTTTAATTTCATATACAGAGTGATAATAATACTGGTCAAATTTGTGTTAATGTTCATGTAGCTTTTGTTCATTGTTGGTTGCGTTATAGGCTCTTCAGAGAGGTTAGTAAGTTGCATAATACAAGTTCCGCAAAATGTGTAATAAAGTCTGAAATGTTCCGCAAAATAATATAAAGCTTCTTTTAAAATCATTGTTCTCTTTAAAGGTCGGTACGAAATACAAGATATAACACCTTTGAACGGACAAGAAAGGGAGGTGGAAGTAATAGCTTCTATCGATTCTAATGGGATATTTGGAATTGCCGCTTCCTTAACAGAAGTGAGCGAAACTGAGGGAGAGGTTGAAGCAATGCAAATTGATTCAGTTGATAAAGTAAATGTAAGTATAAATTCTTATGTTTTACCCGTAATGGGAATTTAGCAAAACCAGGACACGTTTGGAGAAGAATCTCATGGGATATCTCTGAGTGCGAAGCCGGACGTTTTAGCGATTGGGCCACGGTAGCACTGATATTTTACTACCAAAATGTCGCTATCGTTGTACGATAGGGTAGCCCATAGCGTATGTAATGATCCTTCAGTAACACCCTGTTGTTTGTGGAAATATAGGTAGTGTTGGGATCGTATATGACGTGGTAGCACTATCTTAACATATACGATATGAAATCATGGTAGAGACCTTATGACCGTAGATCGTTAAATAGAATGGTTATTTGACGAATAAATAGAGCAATGCTTATATACGTTTTACCGACACCAGTTTATTATAAAGTTCCTATATATTAGATATTTACAATTTGTTGTACAGATAATAATCTGACCGTCCCGAACATGGGCTCTGTAATTACTACTATAGTGGATCACCTCTTGTAATGATTTACTTAGGTTTAGGAAAGGAAGATATTCCTAGACGGGACACTAACTCCAGTGCGAATTAGCAGGTAAAGGTATACCAACCTAAGTTGGAGGTAAGGTGAGAGTCCTAACTTCAGTGCAAGTCAGGTAGAGGTGACCACTTTTCGGATCGAAGAAGTGATGCCTTCAAAGGTGATTGAATGGCCTTTTTATACCCTCATTTGTGGGCGTATCTTCAGAACTTCCAACACTTGCCGCTTGGAGGTTGTTGTCGTCTGCTTTCTATGGATGCTTGGTCAGCTTTATGTAATGTTTATTTACTTGTGTGCTTAACTCACTGACCTATTTATCCATATCCCATTACAGTATGCAGTGAACATGGCCACAGATAAAACTGATGAATGATCTAAAATAAAATTTATAACACACCATAATTCGCCAGCTTCATGTGAAGATTATAAAAAGCGAAACATAAGGAATTATCTAAAGAGCATTAGGACCTAGTGATGGCGATAAGTCAGGATGCACATACACAAGAAAATACATTTATATTCGATACACTAACAATTTAAAATGTTATAGAAATTTTGCCACAAATGTCTCTGCTGTCTGGGAAAAGTAAACGCCCTTCTATTAGATTATAAATTGATTAGATTACCCAATTTTAGCTTTCACGGGGGTGTGAAGAAGGCATGCTTACTCGCAGGTGTACCAGTTGCACAGATCTTAACTACAATAACATTAAAAAGCTGAGAATATTATTTGTGAGATGATCGAAACCGATATGCATGATAGTAAATTGTTACCAGTTTATTTGAAATACTTTTTTAGAATAATGTATTCGCTTCTGTTTACTTGAATCTGTACACTAGGTAAACTTCATGGGAAATAGAAATATGAATGGAAACAGTCAGTACAACTTTTTAGATAACGTTACCAAATGAAATTGACACCAAAAGTAAGCAAAGTCCTTGGTAAATAGGCGCCATTAGTAGTGCAAAGTTTTTTTTGTTAGAAATAACATTGACCATATTTCTAGTATATCGTAATTGCGGTATATTGATTCGAAAAATGTAGGTAGTAGATATTCTTTATGTTTGCTACTAAAAACTGGGTAATATGGCAAGTGTTGAAGTGACTTAGCCTAAAAGGAATGTAAGAATTAATATTTATTAGCCTAAAACAAGTAAGAATTAATATTTGTATCACGATAACTTTTTTCAGTCTGATTTCCTGTAATATAAGTAAATTTATGTTAGAATCACATCAATGTTTCCTAAAATGTCAGTTTCAGCCTGCTTGATTTCTCGCTGATTAACCAATAAAACTTCGGAATTCGGTTTTGCTAAGGAACATCAAAGAATATTCAGCAATATACTTAGAAATTTTTCTATTTATAAAAAGAATTTTTTTTCTATCTTTTTTTTTATGTGTAGTTTGTTTGGCTATAAAAGCAAAACCTTAATTTTTGAAAGGTGGTTCGTTTCTCATCACTTAAATTCATTTCGTGTGCAGTATACAGTTCTGAAGAAGTTTCTTCATGAATCAAATGCCATTGATTTTCTCGCTGTAGATATCAATGAATCGTTCGGTTAAACTTTCTCTTAACGAAAAAATAGAATGTATCGTCAGATTGTGCAATAAATTGGTGAAGTAAATACAGAAAGATGTGGATTTACGTAAGTGAATCGTTCCTTAAGTAAAAAGGTAAGTAAATCATTACGTATGTATTAACAAATATAATTACTAATACTCGTTACACGTAAAACGATAGACGTGGTGATCGAGATGTTAGAGCGCTCGCTTTCTGTGTACGTAGTCACGGGTTCAAATCCCGCCGGGGTCAATTGAACGGAGTGGTTCCGAGCTTACTTTATCAAAACGTGTAGGGCCCGTCCTCAGAAGTTCACCAGCTCGTTTAGGACGTTAACAATTCACTCAACGTAAGACAACAAACGTAAAAAATGAAATGCTTGCTTGTACATGATGTAGAATAAAACATCAAACACAAAAATAAGTAGAAATATAAATACTAGTATCTGCGATATTTCACCATTACAAGTTTATTCATACCGAAAAGGTTAATATGTAACAAGGGATTGTTACGCAATTATTGTAAATTGTTGGAAAATCACCAACAGGTTACCAGATCATATGGAAAAGAGAGTTAACTAACGTTAGAGAAAAAGCGTTGGAAAACAGTGAAGGCGGAGAAAAGGGAGAACTAAAACCAAGGATTTGGAAAGAAGCTTCCTGAAAGAGAATAGTCTTAAATTTGCAAGCGCGCCCAAAACTTTATATCTCCATTTCGATTTGCGCCATTCTGTATGTTTTTTGCAATATGCTTTGCCTATAATATTGGTCCGGTGCTTTACGGCCTAAACATGTTGTAGTACTTTAACAAAATGTTTTATTTCTGAAGTGATTAACTAATGGATTGTATCTAATATGGAAATCTACCTCAAAAGAGTTTTTGTTGAGATCGTTAAACATGGTGGTAGATAATTTGAAACAAAATTTTGATTTATTCGTAAATAATGCATATTAACATGGTGTTTTATTTATTTTGTAGTTTCTGATTATATCCACTTGTAAATTATTAACAGAAAATAGAAATACCCCAATTCTTTCATGGCGTACAATTATGTTCTTTAAATCTTTGCTTTCAAATTGTGTAACACTGACGATTTCAAGGACAATGCTCTCTTTGAATGTTCTCTTTCAATGCATTGCGATGAGTATGGGAGGAAAGAGTTCAGTGTCGGAAATCGTTAGTGTTACAGAACTGAAAACACAGGAATTGCACAGCGAAATGAATTAATGCAATATAGTTTCTTGATCAAAGTCCATAATTTGTTGTGTTTCACTGTATACAAGACCCCTTTGTATATAACGTACTCGATAGATTAAAGCAATTTATCTAGAGAAAATAAAATTTGGAGAATGTACAGCTTCTGATCCCGACTTAATCTTTGTTTCCCCTGAACGTGACTTTTCTCTCATCATCTTAATTCTCTATCTGTGTTTTCTTGATCACTTTCTAACACACAAACGTAACGAGTAAATTAACTGTTCGGACTCGATATTGACTGGTTGACGAATGAGTCAAGACTGCCTTCAAGATATTAAGTTCCATATGGTTTTATTGATTTCTAATTTTAAGAGATCACACACACTTCACATCTCTTTCACGTGATTTATTTCTTTCGAAACTGTCAAGGTAAAGGAAGGGAATATTACGTCAGAGAGGTAAAAGGTAATTTTGGGAATTATCTCTACATATCGTTCTCATACACTTTAAGAATTGTCCTTCTATAGATTTCATCAGCAACTTGTTTTCCAAGTTACACACATACCATTGTTCACTTGTGTTCGTTCTAAAACAATTTTTGATCACGTATTTCTGAATTACACACATACTTTCCTTGGTACCAACGGATGTTATTTATTACGTAAAGCTCTAGTTCTCATCGAACAATCACGTATTAGTTCACGTATTTCCCATACTTAAAGAGACAAACAATTGCAGTTAATAATATTCGTATGTGATTGTACTTGACATTTTCACCTGTTATTTTTGTAATCTCTCTGCTTTGGGAAAATGTTACTATTCTAACCTTATGGGAGACACGTTTTACGAAAATTTCTTATGTTATTTTATTTGTTTTTCGTTGTCTTTTTCTGTTTGACGAGAATCATAATGACCTTGAATTCCCGTGGTTTTCTTGGAAATCTTTCTGATGTAATTCTTAAAGACAATATGTTTTTCCTTTGCAAATGGCGTCTCTTAGTTTTAAATAAACCTGTCATAATTTGTGTATCCGTTGGAGGGCTGATTTTACCTTTAATTGCGTTCCATTACTTTTATAAATTGTACCTGTTATACCCTTTTACTTTCCTCACTTCAAAATATGTATATAATTCTTTTATTTTTGCTCCTCCCGTCTAATCTTTTTTGTTTTTTGTGTACGTTTAAAGTGGCTAATGTTATACATATATAATTTAATGTATTGTGACTTCGATTCTTGTCTCTAGCAGAGGGGAAGGCCGGAAAAAAATACATGTCAACGTTTGTGCCCATGTTTCCAGTGAATTCAGATGATCTGGTGCTATATGGATTAATTTAAATGTATCTTATCGTGAAGATAAGATTCTGTAGGACATAGTATAAAAACATGCAAATGCAACTAAAAAATATGTTATTTTATTACTTACAAGTTTTTTCTTTAACGCTTACGCATTTACAGTTTGAAATCTGTCACTCCAGCCATTACGAGACTATTTAGGTACCGAGCGTATAAGGTTTAACATCTTATTTCTAACGTAAGGTTCTGTTTCCGATGTAGATTTCTGATCTTATTTTGTAATTTAACCTAACTCTTATCTACGCGCTACAAACTGACGTAAAATTTCGAAGTACTCAAACAAATTAAATTTCCATAATAGCAAATAATTGAACAAAAAAAATTAGATTATATGAAATAATGGTCAATAAATCATATGATAGTTGGTGAACAATTTCCATAAATTATGTGTCCGTTGTTCAAGACATTTCTTAGACTTTCTCAATTTAACAGACGTTTAAACAGAAAGCAGTTGGTAGACAATTCTTGAGCCTCTATATTGTAGGCCTATGTATCTATAGTTGCAGTTCTATACGGCCGGTGTTAACCCATAAAAAATTAACGGAAGGCCGTAACAATTATTATAGCTCCTAGTTCTCTATCCTTCAATCTCCTTCAGGAATCTGGTAGGTGTTCCACGACACTCTTTCGTCTCTGTCTGTTTCCAAAAAGCCTTATCGGTGAAAGCTATATTTTGTTTATTTCTGTGGGTGATATGAACTTCTACATTGCTTTTCTATACGCTTAAATAAACCTGTGTGTATGAGTTGGATGTCCGTAAAACTTGGCATAACGATAAACAGTTTACACCCAACTTATTTCAAATGTAATAATACACTTTTACCGATAAATACAATTATATTTTGGAGGAATGCCGATGCGATGATAAAATAATATTGTGACATTTTTAATTATTCGTCTAAGCTTTTTAATTTCAGCTGTTTTGTTTACCTTTAGGCTAGGTGACCTAATCTTGAAATATGTTTTTCGCCAGAAGAACTTATTTACATCGTCAAAATCTTTTTCGTAACCTACCTCTTCATTCTCTAAGACAACAGAAGCATTACTGCCAAAGAAATTGATAAGTAATTACAGTTTACAGGTCAGGAATCCAGGAAGTATTGCGATGTTGGGCAGATGAGTAATAGGCCTCTCTCTAGATAGATAAGTAGAACTAATATATAGATAAATAGAGATTGAAGGTGTTAAAGTAAAGGGACCTACACAGTTCTGTGATACGTAAACCACCACTCAGGGAGTTGTATTTCTTGGCTCTCACCTGCTTTCTTTTTTCTTTGTCAAACCTGCATTTCCCGACGCACATAACCGTGTTATTTCTGGGACATTTTGAACACTATTCCTTTTATTAAGCTAATTTTCCAGACGAACAAGATATTCCTTCCCTCATTCCTCCTAATTCTGAGGGACGTCATCAGCAGTAGATTAATGAAATGTTTATGTGGAGGATACAACCTGTCACGCGAAAGCTTGTAGAAATGTAATTAGCGTTGTAGTTTGGAGGTGAATCAGACAGACGTTGTTAAAGAAATTCCTTTGTCACTGAAATATCAAGAAGTGGCATGCAAATTAAAATTCTGGAAGAGATGATTAATCGTTGAATTAACTATCATTATCTTGGGTTTCTAATTTTTTAACATGCTTCTGTATGTTTGATTTTACGTATATACATAATTACGAGTGGAATTTTATAACCTTTTGATACAACATTAACTGATTTATGTACTCTTAGTCACAGTATTAATTACAATAAATTATATATCGACTACAGTAATATTATTGTTTGCTTTATCCTATCCTTGTTTCTTAGGCGCTAAGCAAGACAGTTTGCTATATGCGTGTGGTATATTTAGTCCACTTCATGTTATACTTCATAACATTTTAATTAAAATTTTGCATAATCATTTTTATACAAGATTTATACCTTTCAGGTAATGAAGAATGAAGCCCGTTTGAATGGCAAGGAAGTAATTAGAAAGATCTCCCTTCCTGTTGTGACTGATGCATTACGCTACTCTCATACTGATATGGAGAAATTTATAAAATTTGAGGTAAGTTCTATAACAATAAAAATATGGAGGATATATGATATGAAGAAAATAGCTTAGTTAACGCATTTTTTTTAATGATAAATCAAATTGTTTCAATACAGTAAAATGACTCTTCACCGAGGCTTCGCGTAAATTGTAGGTCAATATATTTGTCTTTCCAGCTATTGATATGCTTCGTACGGATAATCTTGACACGTCATTGGAAGAAGGTTTACCTAGATAACTAGTAGAATTCACCCATTTCAGGCAGTGGGAATTGATCCCCGGTCCAGTCGCATACTTTTCACTCTTTAATATTAATGGTATCTGTACCTGCAGAGGCTTGGTGTACGGAAAAAATCGGAAGTTGCCTCCATTTCAACTATGGGAAATACCTTATTAGTATTTATATCAACCACCACTGTGTAAACGTATATTTCGATTGTAGATACATCAATTACTAAATTTTATATGAAAAATCAGATTGAGTTAAACTTTCTGTATTTACTAAACTTATTTTCAGTTATTTGAAAGCTTCCTCTTCCCTTTCAGACTATGTCTATGTGTTTGTTTTCTTTAGAGAATTTGTTACTTCGCTGTAGTTAGAAATGAATTTTTGGTTGTTATTACAAACAAAACATCCAATCATCTTGTAAAGATTTCTTATTTATAGACCTAAGATAATATTCAATAACTTCGTTTCTTTCTTTCAATATCTGGAAAATGTCAAAATATTCGAGATTCAGTACGTCAGAAGTTATTCTGTAATACAGGACTTTAATGTTCAAAATGTACATGTCCTTTTAAGCTCCCGTAAAATTTAAAATAAATAAATAAATGAGTGTGTTTATTTAGGTAATGGATGCCAAACCTTATTAAATATTCCCCGATTCTGATTTAATTTAGGTTGTGTTTTATTAATTGGGTAGCTTTCATAAACAGTTTCGCTTTTTGTGTGTCTAATGTACTCGGATATTTTAACATGTATCCACATTTTGCCATCCCCGCATATTGTACACCGCATTGACAGGTGATTTGATACATTACACTGCCTGAATCTTTCGAAATCTTTACTTTTGTATTGCGTGAAAGTTTATTAAGTTTCTGGCTGAATTAAATACATGTACTTTCTTAAACTGGTGATGGGGTAGTAAGGGGGGAGAACTATCCAAGTTTTGTTCTCCATTTTTGTGCTCTTTTCGTTAATTTTAATTTTCGGGAACATATGTTCAGCTTTATGACGCCCCTTTTAATATGTTTGTTTTGGACTAACCATTCTATTGACCTAACCTGAGAAGGTAATCAATCTATTTTGCCCTTCAAGTCGTTAGGAACTACACAAATTTTGCAGGCCAAGAGAAGGGGATTGAGCCAAATATTATATTTCATCTGTAACAACTGTGCAGATACCTGGTGTATATATTGTTTACCAGCTGTAGGTTTGCGGTATATTTTGGTTTGAAACTTATTGACCAACTTGTAGATAAGTCTAAAGAGGTAATAATTCCCTGACTTTGTAGCTCTTTTCTGAAACGGATTTTTGGATGTATGTGATTTACCTATTTTAATGAAAATTCAAGTTGTAGTTATTTTTGTATAGAATTAACGTATCGTCTAGGTATCTGTAAGACCTTGTTTGCTGCAATATTGTATGTTTATAAGTTTGAAATGACTCATTACAAAGTCTGACATTACCAGTGATACTAGACTACCCATTGCCAAGTATTCAATTTGACTGTTGAATTCATTTTCAGACTGGAAAAAAATATGATTATGTAAACAGAAATGAAGATTTTATTATTTCGCATATTTGCATAACCTATTTTACGCAAAAAATAATTTTGTACAAGTAATAGCCAAATTAGTAGGGATTGAAGGGAACATGTCTACTATACTTATAGAAGCCATCTTGATAGTGTTCGTAATGTATTGACTAGAGCCGAAATGTTGTCTTACCTCCTCAATAGAATTGAGAATTTTATTCCTGTGTTTACTCAAAAATTTAGATAGCAATTTTCCCAATTTTACTGTTGTGTAGTGTCGGCCTGAAATTATAAGCCGAAATGGGACATCTTTTTTTGTGTATCTTAGGTAAACCATAAATGATAGGTATGTTAGGAGCTGATACTATTAGTTGCTTCTGTAATTGTGAATCAAATAATGGGGTGTTTTTAATTAAATTCAGGTTTTTAATTTAATATACGCTAATCTTTATCAAGTCAACTAAAGTACTGCGTTAATAAATGAAAATAATCGTTCAGTATTCGGGGGAGTATATGAAGCACAGCCTTTTATTAATCGTTACCTTTTGTAAATAATCATGATATGTGACTAACTTGCGTAAACAATCTTAAACAGCTACTATAATAAGCTTATACATAACGACACGTAATACTGTGTTATTTCCTTTTTCCCAGGTAACTAGAGAAACGCGAATACATCATTCTTTTGCAGACGTAACTCATATTTCGTACGTAGTAATATTCTCCATTAATAAACTTATTTATTAGAAGTTATGACAGCGAAAAGTACATCAATTTTTTTTTTAACTTATCGTTATGACATATTGTTTTTAATTAATACTTTTCACCATTTGCGAGTATATTATTTATAGTAAATAGTTTTTGCCCGCAGCAGCTCTCCTCCCTTCACTTCTTTTGAACGGGAACCTCTTCAGTAAATCAGTTAAAATTAACTTTTTAACAAACAACCCAAAACTAAACTAGAGCCTATTTACTGACAAACAAATACAACTTATTAATAAAAATGCATTTATTACCATAGTTTACACTGTAATTTGATAAAGTGATTTTTCCAGTGTTCAAGCACAAAATAACTATCCTTAGTTTTGAATTATGATGATCTGATCCTTCAAAAATTAATAAATATATTTTTAACAGGGTGTTATTTGTTACCGAAGGAGGAGGTAGGGGAAAAACTATAACCAAGCATACCCACGCCTATTGGACTACTGGATATAAATTCACTAATTTACTTTATATTAAATGCAGTTTTATGGCGCTTCAGGGGGACGACGTGGAGCCGAAGCCTCCAAGCTCTACCTTATCTCCCATTGTTGCCGCCAAGATGATCAGTATTCTTTATTTTATATATGTCATAAACAGAGCGTCCAGATTCTAAAATACCGGGACACTTTATCGGACTTAACAATATATTTTCAGTTACCCATTATTTCAGCATATTTTTTCTTTATATAAAATATGTCATTCCAAATTATTACATATAGGCCTTATATAGACACTTGAAAAAGAAGATTAAACAGAGTAAGTTAATTTTTTAATTTTTATTTTTCAGAGCCATGAATTTGCTTTAAGAGGTTCAGAATTTTCAAGAGATAATTATAAAATTCGGAACATGTCTGACTAAAGTGTGTTTTGACAGTTAGTACAGCATTGGGCTACGGGCTTGTCCGTGGTTAACAATTAAATGTCAAGTTGCACATGACAAAAGGGTTGCTACCTGGCGACGAAACCTTTTGCAGGATTTTTTTTTTGTTAGAAAAGTGACCATTCTTTAAAAATGGGGACATTTAAACGTACTTCTTTCTCGGGACACAGGAACAATTTTGTGTTTAAACGTACTTCTTTCTCGGGATGGGACGCCTGGTAACCCTGGTAACCCTGGTCATAAACTTTAGTCAATCTGGTACCGTCGCTACTTAAGGATTAATAAATAAATTAAAAACTAGTAAAACATTGATGATAAGTTTGAAAGATGAGTTAGAAGTGAAAATACTTAGTCCTTTTTGGATTAGACTAGAAGTGGACGATCGAGTTTAATTGTGTGCTTTGGTATCTAACTTCAGATACATAACGAGCACTCTAGCATTGCTAAGTAGGTCTATAGAGCTCACAGGAGAGCACTGATGCAGTCATGTGGCACGAGAAAATCAGTTATAGCTTGTTCCTTCTAATCGCAAGGATCGGAGATCTATAAAGAGAATGTAGTCCTATATTTCAACGGATTTTTCTTTTAAGACAACGAAGTAGTGGATTTTCGGGGACAACGAATTTCTTTTGAATTGACAACTGCGTTGCCAAATGTTGTGTCTTGGTCAAATAAGCAAAAATACCAGAGAAGATTTTTAAAATGAAAAGGAGGAACTGAAGGATCTGTAACTGCATAGTTATTGCAATGAGTTACAATTCATTCTTCAGTATGTGATATAAAGAGGGGAAAAACAAACACGCTTATCAAAATAGAAAGCCTTTGTTAATAAGAAGGAAGAGTTGGAAAGTATGATTTTAACTGGAATACTCGTTGACATCTGTTAAAATTTTTATCGCAACTCTCCTCACCATTCGAAGGAACGAACTATACCTGATCAATTTTGAATAAAGTTTCCATAAAACAAAACCTGCTAATAACGAACGCCCTGCATATTTGTTAACTTTAGCTATTTTTCTAGTGTCGCAACTTCTCCATTTTCCCAAGGTCCATAAGGTTGTAGAAGCTCCTTCTTGTTTTCGGACTTCAGACTCAAAGCACCTTTATTTTTACTTTTTTGGGCTTATTTTTCTTCCCTGGTGTATCTTGTTTATCTTCTTTCTCTTCTTCTGCTTCAGTTATTTTTGCCACCTTCTCTGATGGTACATTTTCATCTGTTTTCATCCTTTCGAGACACTTTGATTTCTTGTTCATTTACATCTAGTGATAAGCTTAACTGGTCATATGTGCACACTCCGTCAACTACTCGATTTTTTTACAATATTTTGTATTTCTTGCTCGATTAAAGTTCCAGTTTATTTTGTTTCTGTATTTACTTGTACTTTTTTTTTTTTTTTTTTTTGTATTTACTCCTGATTACCTTAGCCAGAATTAGGTATGTATATTGTTCATGATCTTTCCACCTAACCTCATCCACATTTCTTCGTTCATTTCATGTATTTTTAAATTTTACTATTTGCTGTATGTGTGAGATCCATTACCTGTGTAATTCTCCATTCTGGAAGATTTTTTCCCGTGAGTTTACTTTCTTACTAACAGTCTCGGAAATGAACTTTGTCTGATAATCAGTGAATAAGTCTGATAATCAGACTATAAAGTACTTATACCTTGTCTGCCTAATATTACAGTTGTAAGAGGTATATCTGTGGCTAACCATTCCAATCAGTAAGAACTGCCATTGTATTTCACGAAAGGAGACGTTTTGTCCATTACCTGCAGAGTACTTTTAATAAGTAATATAATTATATTGTTCTTAATACTTTTCACCAGTTGTAAGTATATTATTCTTGGTTAATTCTTGTCGTCCACAGCAGAATCAGAGTTACTGAACTGGAAGGGACGCAAACTCTGATAATCTAGTGTCAGGACTTTTCAAACATTTGCGATTTTTTTTTTTAAAAAAAAAGGATATACTCTTAATTCCACAAACAATATCGAACAGACGCTATAGAAACATGTCCTATCATTTTAAAAAGAACCTGAATTATACACGGATAGGGGAACGCACGTGTTCCCTTCATAGATGAAATAGTTAGGAAAGGTAAACTATAATGAATTAGATAATGAGGAAGGAACATGCCATGAAAAAAAACTACGCTGGATTGTGAAATGTCGTGCTTATTTCAGTGTAATTTCGTCAGAAGTGACCAAAGATTTAATTTTAATGAAGATACGAAGATTAGAGTGTATTACTAATAGTTATGTATAAGATATTAGTGCTTGATTTGTGATTAACTAAGTTGAAATGAGCATGAGGCCTAAGTATTAGGCTTATACTATAGGCCTATCGAGATAGATCAAACTTCATAAAACGTCCCCCAAAATTTTTTGGGGGAAGGACGTATAGGCCCGCATATAATCATCCTTGGAAGATTGAACAATAAGGATTTGGAAGGTTCTTCCACAACTCTAACATCTAGAGAACTAATTAAAAGAGGTGCGAAATATAAAAGAATTGAATCGTGCGGAAAATCACAAGTCAAATTAACCTTTCTAACAAGAGAATAAGCAAATTCGTTACTTCGAGATGCAGTATTGCTAAAAGAGTTGAAGCTTGAAGAAAAAATACCGAAAGCGCTCGTGCAAAATGAGCTGTAACATACAAAATTCCGATTGATATGACTCCTGAAGAAATTATAGATAACTCGGAATGCATCTATTCAATCCTTAATGTACAAAGACTCAAACAAAAGGTAACAAATGTGGAAGGTGGAAGTTTCCTTCGAGACACGAAATTTTGATTCAGTACTGCTAACAGAGTTGAAGCTTAAAATAAAACACTGAACTGCTGAACAAGACTATACTTTTCGTAAAAAAACAAATTACACGTAACGTTTCGACCTTCTAGCAAAGATCCTCATCAGACATACACTCCGATATACATCAGACATAAGAGTGTAATTTGTACGGGTAATTTGTTTTTTACGAAAAGTATAGTCTTGTTCAGTGTTTTATTTTGATCTTAATTGCAAGACGTGCAACTATGTTTTGTTGTCAGTTGAAGCTTGAAGAAAAAATACCGAAAGAGCTCGTGCAAAATGAGCTGTAATATACGAAATTCCGATTGATATGACTCCTGAAGAAATTTATAGATAACTCGGAATGCATCTATCCAATCCTTAATGTACAAAGACTCAAACAAAAGGTAACAAATGTAGAAGGTGGAAGTTTCCTTCGAGACACGAAATTAATAGAATTTCAACTACAAAACCAAAAACTACCAGAATTTATTAGTGTCTATCGCGAAAGATTCAAAGTGAGACCAAAAATTCGGGAAGTTATACAACGTGAGGCATGTTTTTCTTTCAGAGATAAGGCTCTCCCGATTCATTCTCTACCATGTAACAACCCTCGTAAGTGTGCAAATTGTAATAATTCTGGACATACACCAACCGATATTAAGTGCAAAGACTTTCAGAAACAAATAGAAATATATCACTTAATGAAAGAAGACAATCAATCAAAAGATTTAAAGTACCCAGCAAGCAAAATAATATGGTAAAAAACATATGCTGAAACAGTGATGCGTGATCTAAAAGAAGGTACCCAACCAAACAAGTTTATTACAGAATCTAAAGTCATTCTCACAGCAACTAATAACTTGAAAATCAATAACAGTGCAAGTGAATATTTAAACCCTATAACAGTAACTAGTGAACGTGACGTCGTCGATAACAGTACCCCAAATCAGACGTTTCTCAAAAATCACATCCAATCAAACCTAGTAACAAACAATTTAAATCTGATACTAACGAACCTGATTCTACAACTAATCTGGATTCTTTAAATCTTAATTCGTGATAACATGAAAGAATTTTCAAATGATAAGCAAACTTCTCTAATTAAATTATAACTAATTAATTTCAACCGGAACCAGAGTGGTACATTAATTGAAAAAATGATCTTCCAGTTAGTCCAACCGGTATTTTGACTTAGAATTATAATTGTTTAGACAATCAAAAATTTAATCCAATTCAAGGAAGACGAGAAGATTACATTGGAAATTCAAGATAAAAATAACCAACAAAGAGAATCATGTTCAGCTCGGGCAAAATACAACCTCAGTAATGAATTTCAAGATACCTTACCAGACACAAGTAGTAATACTAATCGGATCTAGTTCTAGCAATGTTTTGCAAGGTGAACAATCTGATCATAACAATCTAAAAAATTGGAATAACACAACTTAGTACAGGAAAATCCAACCAGCGTAACAGAAGAAACAATGAAGTCCAAGAATAAACGAGAAGATCTTACACAAGTAGGAGAAAAAATATCAGGCATATTCGCCACTCTAAAGAATGACCCTAGATTTGGACCTAAATCTCTACTATATGCAGAGCACAAAGAGCTCATGAACGAAATACATAATAATTACTAAACATACCAATCTAACCCAACCTAACCTAATTTTTTAGACTCAATCATATCAAGTGTTTTCACTTTCTTTTTTTTTTATAGAATATTCCAACGATCTACACAGGACTTAAACAACTGGTTGCGAAAGTTACGTTCTAAAATCAAATTATATAATTACTACAATTGTGCAAAGCAAAAGGACTAATTTTGTCCTGCAGTTATAACAGAACAGAACAGGCAGACTATAACATCTTTGACAACTTAAATTGTTACCTTTGTCACATTTATTTTCATATATATTTCATTACATTTCCAATAAATTCCTCAGTTCACGTAAATTTTGATCCACATGTTGATAAGACAAACGTAGTACTGTCTGCGCACATTTTGGTCAACATGCTAACAAAACAGTTTGAGTAACATTCCAATTTAGTTCCAAACATATGACTTGACATTTGGAAAGCAGTTGAAAATATTTCAAAATATATAAGTAATGGTGAAGTTCAAAACGTTATTCAATTGTCACCTTTACAATATCTTCAATCTTTTTCTCACTTACTTATATTTTCAAATACACACATACATACAGGAACACGTTTCCATCAGGAATCGTTGTCTGTGTGAAGATGCCTTTCGGTAAGAGGTGAAAAGTATTTAATGAGAAGAAAAAAATAATTACAGGATTATTGAAATAAGTGAGTTCCTTCTCAAAAAATTTAGATACTCAGAAAAAAATATAAAGAAATATTTAGTAAAATGGAGTATATACTCTCAAGATTACTTCAGTAGTAAACTTTTTAGACATCTTTCACCAAAAAGGGTATACCAGGTGCGTAAATATGAAACCGGAATTTATGTACAGAAAAGACACAGTGATTGGATGACAATGCTAAGAACTATTTTATTCCAAGTATTGGCCATCGCTAGCGATATATTTCTGCCATCGTTCCGGCAATGTGTGAATGCCAGACCAAAAAAAAACTGTGCCTCTTGTGCTGCGAACCAGTCATCAAGCCATTTTCGTACATTTTTGTAAGATGTGAAGCGCTGGTCAGCAAGTTTGCATCCTTCCGTGTCCCATGGATGCAAATAAGTGAAAATCGGAAGCCGCCAAGTCTTGGTGAGTAAGCCGCATGCGGAAGGATTTCCCAGCCAAACGTCGCAATCGTTTCCTTGACCGGTTTTGCTGTGTGGGTGGGTGCATTATCGTGAAGCACAATCACTTTATGTTGTCTTTGGTCATATTCTGGTCGTTTTTCACGCAAAACTTGATGCAAATCGATCATTTGTTGTCGGTAACGTTGGGTATTAACGGTTTCGCCAGGTTTCAGCAGTTCATAATAGATCACACTCCCTTCTGATCCCACCAAACACAAAACATTGTCTTCCGTGCATAGCGATTTATTCTTGTAATCGATGTCGCCGGTTCTCCTGGAGTTACCCATGATCTTTACGCTTAGGATTCTCGAAATAGATCCACTTTTCGTCACCAGTAACAATTCGATGGAGAAATGATTTCCTTTTGTATCTGTCGAGCAGAATTTCGCAAGTGGTTTCTCGGTTTTCCTGCTGTCGTTAAGTCAATGCATGTGGAACCCATTTTCCCACCTTCTGAATCTTGCCTATGGCTTTTAAACGTATGGAAACTGCTTCTCGTGTCACATTTAATTGATCCGCGATTGTTGTTGCGTTTGAGCGTCATCCTCATCCAACAAAGCTTGCAATTCGCTGTCTGCAAACTTTTTCGGTGGTCTTCCACGTTCTTCATTTCTCACGTCAAAATCGCCACTTTTAAATTTTGTAAACCACGCATAGCACTGTGACTTACCTAGAGCATGATCACCGTAAGCTTCGACAAGCATGCGATACGATTCTGCAGCAGTTTTCTTCAAATGGTAACAAAAAATCAATGCTGTCCGCACATCGTAGTTTGTAGGAACAAATTGCGCCATGTTCAACGCTATTAAACATTACACTATGACATGAAATTTGTCTGGTTGTGAGTTTCAAATCATTATCAGCAGTCAGAACATGCAAGTGTCGCCAAGGACGCAGTTTTACGGTAACCACAGTGACAGCTAACGCCGTCTATGCACAAATTCCGGTTTCATATTTAGTCACCTGGTATGAGGTGTTGTATTCTCATGTATTGCTTTTAAGATATACTATTTTGCATTATAACAGTGGAGTGCGTGGTGTGTTACTTTTCAATATGCTACTTACATTACAACTGCGTGTACATTAAAATCTAGGTAGCCGATCTTGACAAACCCATTCATGAATTAAAAAAGGAATGATGTATTTTCTGTAATCTGTTGCTGTTGTGTGGAAATATCTGTTGTAATGAGATGCAATAGTATATTTAAATGCGTTATCGATCTCTACGTGAGTTACTGTTTGGTAGTCTAGTATCAAGCTAAAAGTGGATTCATTTTGATGTACACTGAAATTTGTATAAAATGACCGATAAATATACTTTCGAAGTCCGACAAGTTGCAAAAATAAGGCAATACAAAACCGATATTCTATAGAGATTTTAAATTAACATACCAAGTGTTATTCTTTCCACTTATAATATCTTGGTGTTGTCCATTTATCCAAATTTTGAACTTCAAAAATTTTTCGATCGGCCATATTGCATTCCATGTACATTATTGTCTATAAATGGAGTTTGATGAGAGCGACTTGACTTGGATGTTTAGGTTTCCATGAATAGGTTATTTCCTGCGTAAATATGTAAGCCATATTTAACTCGTTACGAACATTTTGTCTATGTTTTTTTTTTTTTTGAATGAACGGATTCTTTAGACAACTATTATTCGTGGACCGCCGTGACTCAGTGGTAGATCGCTCACATCTGTGCTTAGGGTCCTCTGTTCGATCTCAGCTCATGTCATGTGAGCTTTGTGGTGGACAAACACCGTGTTCTCGGAGTTCTTCCGTTTCCTTCCACTTTCTTCATTCCACCAATTCTAACATCATCCACAGTTCCACACTGCCTGAGCCAAAGTTACCTTAAACCTTAAACAAAATTCAAATTCAAGTTTAGCTATTGTTCACCAACTAAGTTATAGTTTTTTCTTCATAGAACAGATATTGAAATTATATAATTTGTTTCTTTTCTATCATTTTTGATTGAAAGAAAACAAAGATTTTTTTGGTTGGAAAGAGATTTTTTTTCTTTAATTTTGCGCCACACTTTCTGCCGTACCAGTTAGTGTATCAAGTATCCACCTGAAATGTTGTACCTTAGGGCGGAAACACTGGAAGGCAGTAAGTAGCTTACATGTAAGACCTGTAACAAGTCTGATAAAGGAAAATATAACCCGATAAATGAATGTACTCTCAATATGAGTTTTGGAATTATCTTATATTTTCTAATAGTTTTCTACATTGACTCCCTCGGTATCTGAATATAGGTAGACTTCCTATGGATGTATCCAGTACAACAAGGCTCGAATAGGCTGGACAGGCAAACAGATATCTTCTCTAAAACAGTCTCTAAGACAGTCGCTGTAACAGCAATATATGTTAGTGTAGACTCATGGTCTGCGGAGTGTGTATCTAAAACGACCTCGGACTTCATATACTGAGTGGAATTTTAGCATAGCTAGCGTGGGTTGTCATGGAACTGGTATATCGTATTTTGTGAGCGTTGAACTGTTACAGTTGGAATTAAAATTACATGTGTGATCAGTGGCATTTGATACTAAATATTCCTAAACTATTGTACATTTAAGAACTATAAGATGCTGACTCAAACACCATTCCCATAACGATTTAGTAGGTTACAACTGACTCTGGTATACTCGGAAGTAAATATAAAAATTACGAATTCTGAAGCTGATTACTGATTGTTGATTTTTTTCAACACTTGAATTTTTATTTTTATTGTCAGTTGAGGCCAGGTCACGGTGTAGTGTGATGATATATTTTGAGCTCCAAATCCTAACGTCCTTCTATCATATTTCAGATCTAGATTGCACCCGCCCCATCCTGTATGCCACTGTAATGCGATACCAGGATTGTCAGACTTGAAACCGATCGTGCGGAGAAAGCTATTGAGAATCTTGTGTTACCAACTCAGAATAAAATTAAGTTAGACATTATTACCGTATAGGTTTCTTGTTTTCAGGAAACATTTTGTTAATATTGCAGTATTGAACAATATTAGCAATAAATGCATCTCTTTCGTCCTCAGAATTAACCATAAAATAGCCCCAGGACTATTCATAATTATGTCAAATACCTATCAATAAATTAAAAAAAAAAATACTTCAAAGGCTGGAATTTGTCAGTTTTAAATAGACAGATCACATTAGACAAAATACTTGGCTGAACGTATTACCATTAATAAAATTCTGAGCTTAGTTCACCTCGTAAGCAAAAAAATAATTGTAATCAGGAATTCCGCCAGTATTTTCAGTTTGGTGGGTGTAAAGTCAAAATTGCGAGGGTGTAAGTGGAGTTTTGTACAGTTTCTATCGATTTTTGACTGTAAAAAATTTAAAGGTCGGGGTGCTCTCGAGGATTTGGGGGTGAGAACTTCCCACAGGGGGGTCTGGCGGAATCACTGCTTGTAATACAACTACGAGAGCATAAGATTAGGAAGGAAAAAAAGAAATTGCAAATAAAAATTTTCTTTCGGAATATTAAAACCACTTTCTTCTACCTGAAAACATTCAAAAATTCACAGAAACCATGAAAAAAAAATTCTGGTTTGAATTTGAATTTTATTTATAGCCAATAGCCTTTAGGCATCTCAGTGTCAGGTGAAAATTTTCCTGTGTTTTCGAACTGGTCTTGTTTTAGATTATCAATTCTATTTTAGCAATAATTTATTGATCTTTTAATTGACAGCAATACTGAGCAGTGTGGAATCTTCATAAAGTGCTCGCTCGAATGTGGTGCAGTCTGCCACCCTGAGTTTTGTTCGAAGCTGGACGAGAATGACAACTATCAAACAGCGGAAAACAGCCCTGGAGCCAAACTACCCGCACATGATAATGAGTGTCAGGGGGAGGAGCAGGTGTCATGTAGATATTTTATCTGATTTGAAGGTCGTCTTACTTTGCTTCGTTGTATACAGTCCAGTTTCACTTTAACGAGTGAACACCATACAATGTGCCAACGTTTCTGTAATACCGCATACCACGACCACAGGTGAAAAAATAAAATAATGTGTACAAACGTTATTTTATTTTTTCCACAAGTCAATCACTGTTCAGATGTTCATAAATTTCATTAAATATTGTTAAGAAAAATAGGCAAATGCTTTATATGAATAAGAAGGAAATTTTATAAAATTCCATTAATAAAAATATATAAAACATATTTGTTCAATTTAATGAAAGAAACAAACAGTATAAATTGAAAATCTTCATGTAAACTAACAAACATTGTTTTGAGATATTAATATTGTGAATTATATATATATATATATATATATATATATATATATTTATAGGTGAGAAATATATGTAAAATATAAATTCATATTTACTTGAAATTTTCACTGAAGGGTGCACAGTTCACATTTGAAGTTCACAAAGTTACAGACACTGAATGCTGAACAAAAATTTCGAAACTCGGTGTATCCATGTAAAGATGAAGGAATAGTGAAGGAAAAGCAGAATCTCTTCAGTCCATTAGGGAGGGATGAACCAGAAGGAAATTGATGTGTGGTGATTTTGTATAAAATCAACAAGATTATAAAGACTAGGATTTAGCACACTGTCTGAGAGTGCGCTGTTTTTAATAAGTTTCCAAATAAATAAGTTTTATTGAACATGCCATTTTAAGATATTTATTTATTTAGTGACAATACAACAGGCAGTGACCTAGTTATAGTGTTGAGCTTTACAAAGTAGTTGTACAGAATTTATTGACAATTGCATCTCTATTAGATTCTTTAGGCGACATAAAGCATACGTCCAGATCATTGTGAATTGTACAGAATTTGTTATATATAGTACAAATTCTCCAGATTGGTTACCTCATCAAGATAATGGTTCTTGCCTTTTTTACAGTGGAAGAGACCAGTATTATTAACGCGAGTTTTAGATGATGGGACACGAAACTAATGTTGAAACTAAATCCACACAATCTAACTTATTTGGAACAATTTTTTGAAGAAATAACAGATCAGCAATGTTTCGCCTTTGTTCTAAGCTCTGAATATTAAAGTTCTCAATGACTGCATTGTAACTATCATAAGCAGGATAAATCGGAGTTTCTTTAAAAGTCAGGAATTTAAGAAATTTTGATTGGATTTTCTCTAATTGTTGGCAGTGTTTCAATTGATATGGATTCCAAATAGAAGAAGCATATTCTACCTTGGAGCGAACATAATATAAGCATAGTAAATTTTATCCAATGTTGATATATTGTTGAATTCTCTTCTTTCTCTTCCCGTCCGAATTACGAATCCTAGTAACTTCAAGGCTTCATTTGTTATATTTGTTACATGTATGTTAAAAGTCAATTTCGAGTCAAAAGTGACACCAAGATCCTTAACTACAGTAGGTCTGTTTAGTACAATTTTATTAATGCAATAATCAAATTGATGAGTGGTTTTATTTCTATTAAATGATAATACTTTACATTTACTTATGTTGACTCCAAGTTGATTAATAGCACACCAGTTTGCAATATTATCTAAGCTTTGCTGAAGCCTGGTGCAGTCTCCGATAGAGTTGACTTTTGTATATATTTTAAAGTCATCTGCAAATAACAATTTTTCATTATCAGGCACATAATCAGGAAGATCATTAACAAATACGAGGAATAATAAAGGTCCTATCTTCGAACCCTGAGGAACTCCTGAGAATGCACAATATTCATATGATCTGTAATCTTTATAGACAACTGATTGCTTGCGATTTGTTAAGTACGAATAGAGGAGTCTAATCACAGTGGGTGAGAAGTGATAATGATTTAATTTTTCCAGTAATATATTGTGATTAACTCTGTCAAATGCTTTCTCAAAGTCAATATAAACCACATCAACTTGCTTGCCTTCATCCAACGCATTTGCTATGTAGTCCGTAACAAGTGCTAAGTTTGTTACCGTGGATTTCTGAGAAACAAAGCCATGCTGCTTAGTTGAGATAACTGGTTGAATATGATTACTAATTCTCTTGTATAAGGTCTGTTCAAATACTTTTGCAAAAGTTGGTAATATTGCAATTGGCCTGAAGTCATTAATGTCTCTACTATTATTAGATTTTGGAATAGGACAAACCAGGGCAGATTTCCATTTGTCGGGGAAAGTACATGTTTTTAGGGATAAGTTACATGCTATCAATGGGGGATATTTAAATATATCAACACATCCCTTAACTACATATGAGGGTATGCCATCAGAACCAACTGTCGTCTTCGATTTTAAATTTCTGATAGCATTTTCAACTTCCTTTAGTTGAACTTGTTCAAAGCACAGTGTCCCTATTTCATCATTTCTATTACTAACAGCATCACCATTAAAATTATTATATATGTGAGAGGAGGATAGAAATAGATTATGATGGAACTGATATACAGTGGATCCTCGATAACTCGAATCTGAAGGAGAAAAGACAAAATTCGAGTTATCGAATATTTAGACTTAGCGAGGTTCTACTTATTGAGAGGATTAATATGAAACTTCGCCACATAGAGGTCCAAAATCGACGGAAGCTTCTCTTCTATAGTTAGGAACCTCCATTTTTACTTCGCCATCATATGAAAACTTAACTGTGTGCTGACTTTGACATAACAGACACTCGATGGGACAGCATTGTCAGTGGTGTGAGCATCTAACACATCTCGATCAGCTCAGATCGTTCAACTCCCTAAACCTTAACTTGCAAAGGTTTACCTGAATGAAACTTCGAATTACAGGAATTACAGAGGTATTTATACTACAACTTCGGCTTTCAGACGTTGTCTAGCAGAATATTTCGAGCTATAGAAGTTCAGTGGCATGTTCAGAAAACAACAAAAATTCGAATTATTGAGGTTCTTATTTCACAGTATTCAACTTGTAGAGGTAAATAACACGAGGAGGAATGGGGAAGATGAAGGGGAATGAATAAAATTCGCGATATCAAGGTTCCACTGTACTGGGCTTCAAGTATGTGTTTATACGACATGTATCGTAAGATGTGTAGAAGGAAGTAGGAGTTGTATTGCTGTTATATGAGGATTCCGGGTGTATATGGTAAATATTGTTTACATCTTCAGAACCTAAATGTGTTGTTGGCTACGAGCTATTATGGTTATTCTCAATAAATGTTGCTTTTCTGAATGAGTTCTAATAAGAAGGATTTACTTTAGCATACAATCTGTCTTTTATACTACTGTTTTATTGGGATATGATAACTTGCAATATTGGTACATTGCTCCCTAAGATATTGTTTATATCTATTAAATAATCAATTTGATTTATCAAGACACGTTAGAAGAAGTCATCCTGAAAACTGATGATTTCCAATTTGATCAAAATTCATCAAGACACGTGATTACTGGATATGAAAATAATGTATACTTGAGACGTAACTACATGTCAACGTGTGGGTGATAACATGGCCCAAACAGTATGAAAGAGGTAAGTAACTGTATTTAAACAGCAAACAGCATGAAGCGATACTCAGGAGTGGAGAGTCCATAATAGCAAAGGGGAAATTAGTCTCTGGGTTTTGCTGCTAAATTACGGATATTTTATTGGGTACAGAATTATTGCTAATTGACATAAATATGGCTTGTCTTGGAGTTTGGCTTGAAATTTGTTTAAACCGACAGAATCAATTTCAAACATTCTGTAATATTATCGTATATTACATCCTGTTAGTTGCTGAAACTTATTGTATAATATGTTCTATTTCAGAATAACATGATAGAACAAGATAAGTTAGAGGAACAAAGAATAGATGCCCGCAATGGATTAGAAGAATATGTTTTAGATTTGAAACGACGTCTTGCGTCGGTAAAAGATGTGAATCCAAGTTCAGATGTTACAGAACACATGATCACTTTGCAAGGTCAGCTAGAAGATGTGCGTAACTGGTTGGACGAAGACGAGGATAACTACAAAATAGAGGAATACGAACAAAGATTAGCTACTTTAAAGGTATGTTTTCTAGGTACTTTTCTTGTGCGAAGTATGTGCAGATTGATTCTTGTAGCTGCATTATTTAACAGAAAGTAGAAAATTAAACTTTTTCTAATTTCCTAGGTTTATCGTAATATCGTAAATGAGGACTGAGGATGAATATACGTGTATAAGATTGTGGCATCGAATGCAATACTTATTTTAAAAACTTCATGAGAAGGTGAATTTTGAACACAACAGTGCCAATAAGTCGTAATTAATTGTTGCGGAATCTTCTCGAAACTATAATTTGATCAAGTAATTCCACACATAAACAGAGATGCCAAAATATTTGACAAAATTAATAAAGTGTGGCTCATCTCATTCTCTGAACGAAAGCGGATACTCGACATGGACTGGGGTCTATGAGTTGGTATCCTTCCGAGACATTGAATGGCTTTCCATAATGTACTTTGTTAGGTTTTACTGCAAATCATAAAGTGAGATCTGCACAGTGTCCCGTAATTGCTCAATGGGGTTAAAACTGGTGGCCGCGGAGGCCAAGGGATTATATGAAAGTCTGTAATGTTCATTCAGTCGGTTCTGTGCAACCCACGCACGATGCGTAGTTTTGTTATCCTGCTCACTCTAAAATATAACTAGCACGAAGGATGTAAATATTCTACAACAAGATCTGTTTACCTCGTATCTATGGATACAGACTCCCATTTCAGGAGTGGTCTTTTCGAGTTTCTGCAGACACCTCCCTGTTCTTCCTCGTATGTATGCACACCATGAGAGAGCCATCAACAGTTTCCGCAACAAGAGTGGATCTATATTCTTATACGCTCTCGAACTTTTTTCAAAACAACCGAAAGTAGGTTAAACAGACAGGTAACATGCCAGTTACCAATTGTCAATGTTGATGTTTTCGTTACTACATGTCGGTTTTGATAATGATAGCCGTGTTGGTCGACGATTAATTCAAATCCTGCAGTGCAGTGTATGATGAGTGCTTCTACTAATATATTGAGAGGCACAAGCGTTCAACTGATCAGTGATTTTTCACATGAACTGTGGGCGCCCACATTGTTGATGTACTGTGAATCACATATTTTTAGCGCCCTCACTACTGTTGCTACAGAAAATTGAAATTCATTGTCCACGTGAAAGATTGAGTACCCCATCCTTCTGGTTCTTACGATCTCTCTGTCCTGGTGAAACGGAGGTCATTGTGTTTCATGGCCATTGTTAGTACGACTAACTAGCACCAGACAGGATTTGGCAGTGTGATTTGCTAAGCCGATATCGCTTACGCCATTACTTGTCGAGATATGATGTCATTTGTAATGCTACAGCGGTAACTTGGAACGTCTCCAGCTCCGAAACTAATCAGATTTAGGAATTCCTTCAAAGGAACATTTTCTTGGTATGGTGTAAATAATCACCTTCCAAAGTTTGCACCATTATTTCGGGGACACCCGGAATCGTATTTTACCGTTTAAAATTTGCGTTTTTTTCCAAACTTTTTTTTTTGGAGAAATACATAAACGCGCATTATACATGCGTACTACTAATTCCATATCAACATAAGTGTTTTTAATTCTTTTATTTATGTGCTTCTGCTTTAAAAACGTTATTTTAGAAAGCAATAACGACGTCATATACAAAATTATACCCTGGAATACGACTCAGATTTGACGAACTTACAGTTATCACGAAAGCAATTGTTATGGGGCTCGTAATGAAACAAAAGGCGACTCACAGAGTACCATAAACAACTATTTCCTATAAGTGCCACCTAAGACCTAAGTGTTCTTATACTCTCAATAGAATTTGTAAAAGATAGGGCTGAGAATAAAGAGAAGACAAGACAAACTCTCTGAGGGATGACATTACATACCGCTGAATTCAGATTCAGATTTATTTGCGTTCTTTAAGATATGTATATTTTAATTTAAATACACCTATTATATACAATCTCCGCCGTCCTTGACCACCATCTCCAACCCTTTGTGCAGATTATTCCTTCCTACATCAAGGATACCAACCACTTCCTCTCCACAAAATACGTACGTATTCTATATCTGATCCTCTCCCACCAAGCACCATCTTAGTTTCGTTGTATACCAACATTCCCCACACCCATGGTCTCGCTACCCTTGAACACTTTCTCGACATACGTCTCGTAAAACCATTTTTGCTTCAGCTAGCCCAGTTTTTCCTCACCATGAACAACTTCACATTTGAGAACCACGATTTCCTGCAAATCAAAGGCACAACCAGGACACTGACATGGCCCCTTTTACGCCAACCTTTTCATGGGATGTCTGGAGACCCAATACCTCAACTCAACACCTCTCAAACCTTTCACCTGGCTTCGCTATGACGACAATATATTCTTGATCTGGATCCACGGACAAGAGTCACTAGAAGCATATCTGAAAAACCTCAATTGCACCTTACCCGTCAAGTTTACTTGGTCCTTCTCCAGGGAACACATAACTTTCCGTGGTGTGGAAGTCTGGCTCAAGAACAATCAACTTGAGACAGGCGTTCACATCAAACTTACTAACAGCATGCAGTATCTCCATTTCAACAGCTCCCATTCATTCCATACCAAACGCTCTCTTCCATACTCTCTTCCTGTCCGGGGCTCCCGCATCTGCTCCGAGGAACAGATTTATTTCAGTACCCTCATCTCAGCTCACACTGACCGTGAATATCCCAAGTGCCTCATCCGTAAACAACTGAACCGTACCAGAAATCTCCCTAACTGCAACCGACCTCCCCGCGAAGCTACCTACGCTCCCAATCTTCTCACCCGGTACCACTTAAGCCTTCAAACCCTCCAAAAGCTTTTCAAACTGGCGCACCCCATACTCACTTTGTCACCTGAAACTGAAAGTTTTCCGTCGTGCCCCAAAATAGTCTACCGCATACGTTCGAAATCAACACGATTCTCACCAGAACTGGACCAATCCCGCCCCCTCTCCCAAACCTGGCAAGTGCAATAGATCCCGCTGCAGAACCTGTTCTATCTTTGATCCCAGTCTGACCTTCATACATCCTGTCACTCACAATACGTACTCTTTCCGATACTCCGGCAGTTGTATATCTTCCAACCTCATTTATCTCCTACTCTGTAACATATGTTCCGCTTTCTACGTTGTCGAAACCCAAACAATCGGTATCAACAACCATCGCTACTTCTCCAAACCACAACTTCCTCACCTCCCTATACCTGAACACACTTCTTATCACGGATGCACCTTTGACGAAACCTTTCGAGTCAGCATCCAGAAAATCCTGAACCCTTACTCACCTGCCACAGTTAGAAAGAGATGAAAGCAGACGTACATCTCTATCCTTTCCGCCAACCATGAATCCGACCTCAACTGCCTGTAACTCCCTGCAGCGCAGTGTCTTCTTTTTCTTCTTCCATTCTCTTCTTTGTTCCGTCTGTAGTTGCACTTTATTCTATTTGTCAATACTTTTTCTGTGTTCTCCCTTTCCTCTTCATCTTTATTATTATTAATAATAATAATAATAATAATATTTCCCTCTCCCCACTGATTCTTTATCCTCTTATTCCTTTAGGAAGTCTCTTATGAACCCCTAGTAACCTCCGCATTTTCTTCTCCATTTGATCTTTTTCTCCGACACATCCAGTAATTTTCCTGCTGTAATATTGTGAGATTGGGTCATAGTAAATGAATCGACTTATGTGATCTAATCAGGAACGTACTTCACCAACCGTGATCGAAGCAATATCCAAGGGTTATTGACTAAAGTGCAGCCGTTGTTGACTACCAATATTTTACTTAGCATATGAAATAATGTACTGCAGAACTCAAACCTAATTGAGGTTTATTATATGAGAATATAGCATGACCCAAGTATTACAACTGTACAACAGGATTAATGTCCAAATACCTGAAATTGTACAATACATACATAACATATATCATGGAAAGTATATTTGTATATACTTAGCTTGTACAGCATTTATTCCAACTGTAGGTCCATTAAATTCCGCATCAAACAAGAAGTAGAGCAGTAATTAGAAAATAATCTGTCATCTCGTACATTTGTATTATCTGGAGACAAACTATAACAATGACATTATCTTTTGGACGCAGAAAACGGAAGCTCAAATCAGCTGATCCGAGATCACCGTTGCCAGCTCAAATCTGTAGTAGTAACAAAGTATATAAATCATAACATAAAAAGTCACTAGTACGCATCATAGCATTCGCCCTCCCTTCAGCGAAGAAAAAGAAAAGAAAACATTGAGGGCATAGTAACAGCCTGAAACGAAATATAATCCACATGCATAGAAGAAAAAAATAATGTGCAGAACATTTGCACCAAGCGAATACTTGTTAAGATGTAGAAAAGGATACAAGATGTCGAACGAGACAACCTCTTTAGTAGTCCTTCATGGATAAAAGCGAATAAAGTTAATATCATAGTCATTTAGCTTTGATGAAAGAAATCCATTAGTATGCACACAGAAAACCAGTAACACCAAAACACTATAAGTATGCAGGAAAAGTAATTACATAAAACAAAAAAATCATTTGTAGCAGCAGAGAAAAAATAGCTTGCAAAGTACATGCAATGAAAATCATTAACATCTCTCTCTCTCTCTGTCTCACACACACACAAACCACAACATTGTCGAACAAAGTAGTGCAGTTCAGTATTCTTCATTCCTCCCGTCTGTAAGAAAATAAGATTTCCATTATAGCAAACTATTGAAATAAATTCCATAATCAATTGTAGCAACGTAAACATGTCATTCCAACTGAAAATAGTTCATGCAATTAAAATCAATTAGACAATCCATCCAGTAATGTAGAAAAATAGCTGTGTAGTAATCCAACCTAACGTAAACCAATCGTCGAATAAACCAAATCAGCACGCAAGTAAGTAAGGTTAAGTAAATCCGTAAATGAAAATCTCCAGCCATTCAGATCATAATAATTGAGAGTATCATCAAGTTTACCTTGGGAAATGAATGTCTGTAAGTTGTTTTTCTCTTTATCGAAATCAAGATGAAATATTTTATGAGCGAATCCGTTTTCTTTTACCCATTTACATAAAGCTGAATCTGACATTAATGATTCCTTAACTCGTTCAGGAGGATCCGTTAACTTATTTTCTTTATGCCTAGATTTCTTTGAACGAGTTTTTTATTGACGGTAGACAGTTCCGTAGCAACTGATTCTTTCACAGGTAACTGAAGAGAAATCTCGTCTACATTTTGATTCACAGGTGACATTGAACCAGTGCTACTATCACTTTGTATTACTTTCCGATACTAAAGGTAACTGTGACCTTCAAAGTGTTGGATTAGGAGTTGTAACTGGCACTATTTCGCATTTTGCTTAGCTATTAGCTGAAATAGCAGGGTGTGACAAAAGAAAACCCTTCTGAAAATTATCAATTTGTAATGACAAAGAAGAAAGAGACGATTCGATATTTTTTATTGTAACTTCAAGACCATTCTGTCTTACTGATAATGCTTTAACTTTATCTTCTTTAGGTGCTTCTAAACCGAATACACATTTGGCAACACATTTCTGAATGTTTTGAAAATTAGTAGGATTGGAACTCTGACCAACTCCAAGTTGTTCTACACTGAAATCAGATCCGTTAGCTTCGACTGCCTTAACACATGTTTGTTTGAAAAAAAAAAAAAATCCAAATCGGAAAAATTAACTTAGGGCCAGACCTACCGATAATGATGTTACTGATACCGATGATGATGTTAAGACTTGAAAGAACAATCTGTACTTATTATCCGACAATGTTACTTCCAATTCTACATCACCCAAAATATCTAAATGTCAACCTTTTAGCAATGAATACTGTCTGTGGGAAGGTTTCAGTAAATTCAGTCCATTGACGAGAGCCAAGTCAGAGAGTGATATTAAGTTGAGTTGAATACCAGTATTAATCATTGAATTACATTGTTGTCGTGAATTTGTAGCTTAATAGAAATATCAACTCGATCATCTGACAAAATCGAATCCTGTATTAACAAGCAATCGTCGATAAAAATAGAAGAAGGAAATATGTTCAGTAGCAGTATTGGCTTTAGTAGACGCATCGAGAACAGTTGAATGTCAATATAGCGCATGGACTTGCGGAACGTGGAAAAATTGGCAGCTGTACAGCGTGTAAGTTCGAGAGGGAATTGTGGGAGGAAAAGTGTTGTAAATGCAGATGAAACGGGTGTTTTAGAGTTATTGAAGGTTAAGGCCGGGATACATTTTCGCGTTTAAACCATGAATGTAGGCGCCTTCCCACAGACGGCGTGTTGAGGTACTGGTCGTAGGGGGTAAAATGTGGATTACGTAAACCAGGAAAGATATATCAAAATTTGTGTTGTGAGACTAGGTGTGTAAGGAGACTGTGGATAGTACAGAAGTGACGATGGTTATTAATACGAATGTGGAGAGCACCACCTGTTTCTCTCACATTAAAAGGCACCACAGAACTTGCAGATTAGGATGTATATAATAACGTTAGGGGTGTGGCATGTACCCTTGGGATTTAGGGTGTACCGGTCACTAGCAGTATTGATAGTGATCGTGGGAGAAGTGATGAAAATGGAGCAGGTCCTACATGTGGATCTCTTGCATATATGGAGGCCGGTTTGAGGTGGTGGCGAGGAAGAATTCGTACGGACCAAGATGTTTCTAAGATTATGGGGATGCTGCAAAACTTATCTCGCTTTGGTGAGGAATACTGATCTTGTGTCTGGGTCATATTGGAGAATGTGGAAATAAGACTGTAAGATTTGTTTGACCCTGGTTAGTTTAGAATGGAGCTGGGTGGTTAGAGCCGGTGGGTTGGGCAACGGCGGGTTGGGTATAGTGTTGGAGGTTTGAGTGGGTTGAATGTGTGAGGATGCACGGCGAATCTATTTGGTTACAAGGTTAGATGGGTAGCCTCGGTTGACTAGAGCCTCATGGAGGCGTTGCTTGTACGTTTCAGTCGCAGAGATGGTGGAATTCAGGCGTTGTGCTCTGAGTGCAAGGGAGAATGGAATCGCTTTCTTGGTGTAGTTATATGTAATAATGAATGCATTTATATCAAATCAAACCCTGGGTTACTACAAAAATATATGACATCTAAACATTTTTTTTAAATTCATGAGACATAAACTTGAATAGTGTAAAAGAAGCATGCAGTTAGTAGTTTACTTACACTATTCTGGAAAATTTGACCTAACTTAATATTTCTTATGTGTTGAGGCTGTTTATTATAAAATGTAATACTTCTATGCATTATTGATTTTGCATACAACTGAGTTCAGTATCTGATTGCAAGCAATTTTTCATTATTTATGGGAAAATAGCTGTGTACACCCTATTTCAGAAAGGTTGATCGCACTCTTTTAAGCTTACATGTCTCTAAGTCCAACTTCGGGTATCTTCGGTAACATTAAACCAAAGATGCTAGGTTGGAGCCCCCAAGGGTAGGGTGAACCTTCGCAATTGAAATAAAAAATAGCAAATGTGTTTTTCTTTTAAGTGCAATAAGACATGTTGAAATGTTATTAAGTGTAGAAAAAATTAACATTCATTGAGATACGTAATGATAGAGTATTTTGAAACTATGCGTATATGTGAGCACGTGATGGTTTTGTCACCTACGTTTCCACACGTAAAAGCACATTTGCAGTGAAAGGAAATACAGCAAACATAGTTTTCGCATCCATTGTAGAAGGAACAAAACAAAGGAGAAAAAGCAGCACTTACAACGGATATGAATGCCATTGTCTTGGGCACCGAAAATTCAGTCATGTTTCTTCAGAACGAGTTCTATTAGAAGGAGTTCGGTAGATGTGTTCATGTTAGCTCAATGATAGTGCGCGTGGCTTCTAATCTTGAGGTCCTGGGTACGAATCACGTTTGTGACAAACTTTTTTGTATGTAATGATATATTCCTCAAATCATGATTAATTAGATACAATAATTACATTGAAATAAATCAGTTTTACATGTATTCATACATTCATTTCAGTACATAAGTAATTATTATGTTTAAAATATAACATCAGAGCGGTGGTGGGTGTTGACAGAACGTCGGTATTTTATATGTGAATGTTAAATAGAAATTAAGTAAATCATGTAATAGCAATAAATAAGTGAGTGTAGTGCATTTGTCATACGAAAGTTACTTCTCAATATTCTCATTACAGCATCATGGGATTTACGTTCTTGAAATATAGTCAGAGGCGGTCAAAAGAAAATGCATAAAGGGAGAATATCCTAAGTCCAAACAGCAAATTCACTATCCTCCAAGTCATGTCCACAGCAAGTTCACGATCCCCACTATCACGATGAGCCACTTTAAGAGACTAAACTGTATTTTAGTAAGGAAGGCAGAACTTCTTTCCATTAGGTTTTCACTTCAATACTCTGAAATGCTTTTTCATGGCTTTGATCTCTCTCTCTCTCTCTGTACATACATACATACATATATATATAAGCAAGGAAACAGCCTCGGAGGACCTTATTGCCCGGAGGACGAAATGCAGCTGGCAACGGCAGCGGTCAATCCTGCAGGAAGTCAGAGGGTCTAAATGCCCGGGTTTGGACTGTAGACTGCCAGGACATCGACACGGCAACTCTAACGGACCTATACGTGGCGACCCTCAACTGTCAGTCACTTGCAGGAGAG
>JAGDQP010015725.1:657-15745 GCA_022664845.1 Lepisma saccharinum
AAATTTCAAGTTTCTAGCTTAAACCGTTTGCCCTGGGCATTGATATGGCAGTCAGTCAGGACTTCCCTTTTTATATAAATATGTAGAAAATTAGTATTGTTATTGTTGTTATTATTATTGCCTGATGATCAATAGAGGATATTAATATGATGAATATAATCAATAGAGTATTATTTACGTCTTTCCTTATAAATCCTAAAATATCAGCTTATCCAGTAAATAATGTCATATTTTTGCACCGTCAGGAAATGAACGATATATATATACAATAATAACAAATCAGTCATACCCAATCCACTACTGGATGAGGCAACTCCCCGGAGGGAGGATATTGATCTACTGCTCCCACGCTGCACAGATGGCCTAGGAGAGGAGAGATTACACACGCCAAACGTTCCGATAGGTTTTTCCAGTTTTAGGTGGGATGCTATTACCAATACAGGCATTCGTAACTATCTTCCTCATTCCTTTTCTAGAAGTGTAATTGCCGAGGAATATCATCACTCAGACACATAACTCGTTTAAAAACCCTTAGATACTAGTAAATATTTAGATTTTTAAGGATATAAAATTTGTAAAAATAATCATAACACGTATATACCATGACTCATACAGTTCGTGACTATCAGCGCGTCTTTTGAAAGTGTTTCGCGTCGGTTATATGGTAATTTTATGTAAATCCACATTAGCTTGAACTCATCCATTGGTTTACAATCCATTTTGTAGAGTATATTAGTTAATCTCTGATTTTTCAACACGATGTTTGTTAGCTTTCAAAATTACATTGATCCACTTAAATATTCATAGAGTTTATTGATTTAGTTTTGCAACAAAATAATTAAGGTTCTACAGAATAAAACAATTTTAAAAGACTTATTCATAGTTTCTATGTTACAAATAATTTTCACCCATCTTCCGAGAGGCTGTAGCGCAATTGGATTGGCTTATCAATTGGAAGGTTCTGGGAACAATCCTAGAGGCCGTCCAACGTGACAGCATTTTCCATGCCTTTTCCTCAACAAACCTGTCAAATTTCCGGAATGGTACCTTCAAATTAGGCCCTGTCCTACTTGTTTCTAATATCCTGTACCCTACCCTATCCGGCTTCAGCCAAACTTGCAGAAAGGCCATAAATATCTTCAAATTCTCATTTTCGCCAGTCGAATGCTGAATCATGCTTTCAATTATATCCAGAGCCAATATCTTTCTCCAAAAGTAGATGATGTATTACAGTGTAAGTGTTCTGGTATCTACGGTCAACGACCATCACACTGTCCTATAAAATACATCGGCATACACAAATTCAAAGAAAAAGAGCAGATGAGACGAGAGTGGACATTGTCTCTATTATAGGTTTGGGATCTCAGTCACAATTCGGGACAGGTCTTACCGAGATCTAAAGCCCCACTTCTTTATTTGTGGATGGTTTGAGTGTCAACCAAAGACAAAAATATTCAGGCATAAATATATCTCAAAAGTTTACTTTTATTAAAAGCTACTTTCTCTTTGCAAATTAAACATAGCACCAATTTAATTTTAATTTCCGGTGCTGAGCCGTTATAACTTACTTGCAATGATATTTCTTAAGATGCAAGAACTTCGACTTAAGTTCTTATAACTGAGCCATTATTAATTACTTCATCATTGATTATGAACGCTCAAGAGTGACACAAATATAAAATTTACTTCAAATATCCATATTAAGTTAAACTATATCGCACTTTGATGAACGTTGGGACTTTTAATATCTTCTCCGGTCACAACCCTCAAATTCCGGACTTCCCTGAAAACTAATATCAACACATCTTGTCACAAAAACACGATTGAAAGGAACTATCATTTTGCCGCACTCACAAGCAACAGACAGGAAAGACACACAGAGGGAGAGAGAGTGTGCGTGTGAGTGAGGAGGAAATTAGTTCTTTCGTAAATGAAAATATAGAACGATATTTCTGGACTTTAGATAAACTCACTAGGATAGTCTAGTGAAACAGTGTCAGTCTTCTAATTATTCAACCTCACCAACAGTGGTTCAAACCCTGTTCTTGCCACTGGTATTTTTACAAGGCAAAAGTGAACAAAGTAACTTGTGTTCCTAAGCGTAGATTACTAATGAATTTGGAAGCACCACAGCGAATTGAGGCGTTGAGAAAGTTACTGTCGTTGCAGAAAAAGAAGAAGACGATGATTAACGAATATTGGTTGGTCACAAATACGAATACGTCATTGACCTGACGTGTTCACTTTTCTTGTATTCCTTTAACACAGTACAATTGTGACATGTATTCCGCAAGATTTTAAAATAGTAATGTGTGGTGCAGTGGTTCCGTCTTGACTTTCTGTTCAGACAGCTCGGGTTCGATTCCCACCCAGGGCGCTACTTTTACGCCTAAAATGAAAGCGTGAATCATTTACAGAACTTAATCAGAGAATCTTCTCGGGTTCAAGAGAGAAAGAGCATCACTAGCTAGAATAAGAAAGTAAACAGTGTGTTTGCGTTTGGTCTTTAGGATAATAATAAATCAATTTAGTTCAATGTTTTCATTGATCTTTCTCTATCGTTATCTTTCTCTTCATGACTTCGTCTCTTCCTCTTTTTTTGTGCGTTTCTCTGTTACTCATTCCCTCCCCCATACACATTATGTCTCTACGTGAGTATTTGCGTGTATCTATTTATTCTATATCTGCGGATTATTATAAACATTAGTTTATTCGTTTCGTGAGGAAAATTGCCTTGTATTATCTCACAAGGGAAGGTTCCACAAGTTGTCGCTCAAATCTGATTGTCACATAGCACATCTGATAGAGTATCACGAAAAATGAAAATGAGCAAATTGTAAGGTGCTATGGACGAGAAGGATAGGATCTACGGGGGCTCAACATTTTAATATCCAAAAAATTGTATCATGGAAATATGTACGTTTAAAGTAAATATCTTGAAAACCGTTAAAGCAATCAAAACAAAAGGTGCACAATATAATCAGAACAAAATGCTGTATCAAAAACCACAAATAGTGTTGCCATAGATGAAGAAGTGTTGTCAAGTCAGCAGAAAAGTATGTTGTTTGAAATAGCACCATATACGAATGTGCACAGAATCAAAATGCACTATTATCACGAAACATAATAGTGAAGTGTAGTGGTACAGTGTTGCACACTGCTGGAGCGACGCGTGCTGTAAATGTACAATGGTGAAGTGTGATAAGTGGCGACAGAAGGTAATCAAGGGATTATGATTCCTCATAGTATGAATTTAATTCAAATGCAGATTAACACCGATTGTATACCATAGCAAAATGTCAGCAGTGTCACAAAATATGGATGCATTTGAAAAACAAATTTGAATGATGCCATTTTTACGTCCTGTGTCAGCACCGAAACTATATAGGACGGGACTTACAGCGTATAGTGGGATCCGAACCACTATGAAAGACGAAAGATGACAAGGAAATGCAAGGTGAAAAGTACAACATAAACCTCCATGTCCGAGGCGGGATTGGAACCCACGATCCCTAATAAGTCGGTGACCTAGCCTTCTACACCACACAGCTATCAGGGAAGACTAAAAACGAAATGAGGTAGTAATAAAATAATTATATGTCCAATGTGAATATGGTCATCCCACATAGCAGAGTACATCCCTGGGACGTCCCATTTAGATCCCATTAACGTCAGATTTCTCAAGCTCCCATAGCGATGTTCTAAGGACATCCGTGGGATAACTCTGTGGGCAATTCAAACAGTTAATCCCGTATGGAGGTCCCCTGGATGTCCCCCGGAAAGCCGTGCGGGATTACCTACTTGGAATTCCTATAAATTAAATCGACCTTACTATTATTATTATTTAATTAATTATAACTATACGAAGGATATGCCTTCGTATAGTTATACGAAGGATTAATTATAACTATACGTCCCATGGATGTAAACGGGACTTAAACAGGACGTCCTACGGACGTCCCGATATCCTGCCAGGATATCCGTCAGATATTCCTGGAACGACATTTTGCTATGTGGGCATATTACAGTGTATAGTAACATAATCATATGATGTGTAAGAGAGGAAGTAAAAGAATATGTCACGTGACACGAAAGACAGAAACCAAGAAAGTACTCTACCAAATCTGGATAAGATAATCTGCAAAAGCCGTTTACAGAATTAGAAAACACGGATTTCTTTCCTCGCGTGTAACATAGTCTGCTTATTTAGCGGAGCTATAGAAGTATAATGCAGAACCCTCACTTTTTTCTAATGCATCCAAATGCCAGTAATAGGAACACAAGTTATAGCTAGTTGGGACAATTGATACTCACAGCATTAGTAAGAGTCAAATGGTGATACAGCGAAGTGAAATGAGGAAGTAGAGCGAAGGTAAGTTCGGCGTTTGTAGACGGATGGAAAATGTAATGATAAATGTGCTCATCCGGCCAGCAATAGAAAAGACACTTTTACTGTAGGCTGTTTGAATAGCGTTCCCAGCGTTGATAACCGTGGAACAGATAGTTTCTAGCTTGTGTTTTTGTTTAGTGATTGAGATATGGAAGTGTAAATACTATCTCATATATCGCTTTGTGCGTTTTCCATTGTGATACAAGATGAGACAGTCAGTGATAGTTCATCTTTTAGTGGATTATTTTGGTGTTTCGGACGAAGTGCCAACGAGGAAGGAGCTTGTGATGTTCGAACATATAAAAAACAACTTGTTGAAGAGGACGTTGTCGTGGATGAGATGTGTACACTTGTGATCGACGAAGCGGCTTCAGATGACGAGGAACAGTCTAGTGACGTCGCAGATGAATGTTACGATACGTCAACATTTCACGCAGAATGTGAATCATCTAATGCACAACGTCAACCAGCGGATGGTAGTCAAGAGAGCAGAAGTTCGTCAAGTGACTGTCCCTCGCCACCGAAATCTCTGAACACGAAGTTTCCGGAAGGATATTTGGCTGATGCCTATAAGATCTGGACAAAGCAAGCAAGAGAAAAAGATGGAAATGTTGCTCCTCCATAACGATGTCTTCCTGGATTATCGATTGATATGACGCCAAAAGTGAGCTTCAACACAGTTATGGAACATAAAAAAATAAACAGTGTTACAAAAGTTCGGAGCAACGCTCACACGTGTGAATGAACGAAAGCGAAACATACAGATACTTGACACGATAAATAGTAAAGTGCTTGAGCTGTTTATTGAACTGTATCGTCAAAATGCAATAATACATGACCGTACTTTGAGACTCTGTGCAATGAACTTTAAGAAACAACTCGATCCTAATGACACGTTATTGTTCAAAGCTTCCAGAACCTTGGTCAAAAAGTTCAAGGAGAGAAACAAGATAGTTTGTAGCAAGATAACCCACAAAGTTAGCAAGAGAATGACTGGCAATGGACATGACATACAGCGCAAAGCGGACAGTTTCGTTAGGGAAATCAAATCTTTTATTGAAGACAATAAGTTGTCCCCAAGTGAAGTGCTGAATGCAGACCAATCCAGATTTGATAAAGAATTGCGACCTGGAAGAACACTCTCAATTCACGGAAGCAAAAAGGTGCTCGGTGCTGTTGGATCAATTTCGGCAACCACACATTCATACATGATAATGCCGGTCATTGTCATGGATGGTACGCTATTACCACATTTGTACGTCCTCGTGTCAGAGCCCACAGAACAGTTTCCATCTATTACAAATATTGATCTATCAGCTAACATGACCAAAAAAGACTTAAAGGATTTCCTTGAACATATATTGTGGCCCGATTTACACGACAAAAAGAGGTTCTTCTGCTGGTGGATTCCTGGACAGAAAATAAAGATGACGCACTTTATAATGCTGCGGTGCCTGAAGGTATTGAGTTCATCAAGAAGCTCATTACGCCACGATGTACTGGATTAGTGCAACCAGCTGACGTATTCTTTTTCCGTCCGTTCAAAAACTTTGTTAAATTCATCACATATACACTAATGGTATGTTCCGACATTAACGTCTGGCATAGAAACCATTTCCTACGTCTTCAGCCATTTGTACATTTTCAGTTCTCGGCTGCGAGATTTGCTAATTTGATCAAATTCGCTTTCTTCAAATCTGGTTATTCCAGTGTTAATTCCGGTACGTTTCAAACACTCTTAGAGTACTGTTTTGAAAGCGGACTAACAGAAGAATGTTGTGTAACGTGTTGTGAACATCCCGCTTTTATTAAGTGTGCTCACTGCGGCAAGTGTTTGTGCATACAACACACTTTCATTCTTGACTTCCATATATTCTGCAGTTAACCTGTTACGGTAAACTTTATGGAGCAACCACTCAAGTAATTTGCCTTCCTATTATTCAGAATGCGTCAACACTGTTTATTTTGTTGTTCAAATCAGTTACAGACATATCATTTTTTTTATTTTAACCAGTTTTTTCTTGGGTAAGTTTCTGCTACATTAAGCGTTTGCATCTGTAACAAGTGTGTCCTATCAATATTTTGTGACACTGCTGATACTTTGCTATGTTATACAATCGGTGTTATATTGCATTTGAATTAAAATTCATACTATGAGGAATCATAATTCCTTGATAACTCTCTGTTGCCACTTATCAGACTTCTCCATTGTACATTTTCAGCACACGTCGCTCCAACAGTGTGCAACACTGTACCACTACACTTCACTGTTATGTTTCGTGATAATAGTGCAATTTAAATCTGTGCACATTCGTATATGGTGCTATTTCAAACAACATACTTTTCTGTGGAGTTGGCAACACTGCTTCAACTATTGCAACACTGTTTGTGGTTTTCGATACGGCATTTTGTTCTGATTATATTGTGCACCTTTTGTTTTGATTGTTTTAACGGTTTTCAAGATATTTACTTTAAACGTACATATTTCCATGATACATTTTTTTTGGATATTAAAATGATGAAGCCCCGTAGGTCCTATCCTCCATAGCACCTTACATTTTGCTCATTTTCATTTTTCATGATACTCTATCAGATGTGCTATGTGACAATCAAATTTGAGCGACAACTTGTGGGACCTTCCCTTGTCAGTCAGGAGAGACGACTATCCCAGAACCTCCCGATTACTAAGCCAACCCTGTATCAACTGAGCTACGGTCACTTGATCGATCTCGGTCGTGTTGACCAGGGACTAAGAAGAAATATTCCGATTAACAGAGCGACAGGTTTACATATTATACTCGTTGGGTTAGCATCTTATTTATAGCTTTTAGGCACATATGGATAACTTGGGGCTAAGGTTGTGCGAAATGCGGTAGGCAGTCGGCCAGGTCTTAAATTGAAGATACCATCCCGGTACGTGCCTAGTGTGGCTGCGGAAAACAATGAAAATATCTAAGTCGGGCTGTCAGCCGCTGGTACCGAACCGAGGACCCCCCCGAATACGAAACCCACGCTCTACCAAGTAAGGTACGACCGCGCTCGGAACAAAACATAGTTGTATTGATGTTTATTACATACACACACAACACACACAAATATTTGTCGGGAAAGAGAAAAATCTTAATTTATCTAAGATATTTTTCTTATGATGCTCAAAGATCCATTATCTTATCTATTTCTGTTGAATATATATAGGGAGAGAGAGAGAGAGAGAGAGAAATTACATTTACTAGAGCTTCGCACCCAACATATTGGTGTATCTTGCTACTAACATTTTTGTAAATGATAAACGTAAATAACATTTTATCAGAAATTATAAATCGTAAATATTGTGCCCCGATTTTAAGAACTGTTAGAAACAGATGTTTTCTCTTGTCTTTCGTGTATAACATTAGTGTTTTATGGAATACTCGATTCATTAAGAAAGAAATAATTACCTGGCAACTATAGGTTTCAAAGTTAATTTTCGTTTCTCCATGTTCGGTAAGGATCTTTTCTACTGGACAGTTGAAATTACACTTTTCAGTAAACTTCAACTAGTGGCCCACCTAAAATACGAATAGTGTTAGGTTTCCTTTTGGTGTTTGAAATTCTACTTGTTTAAGTTTTTTTCGTTGTTTGCTACATACTACAAGAAATCATACATATCTTTCTAGAACCCAGGACATGTGATAATGTTTTCTGTTAAAGAAAAGAAAATTCCAACCCTTGCTCGCTCACTCACACACTCTCAGAATCACACACAGCCGACTCAACGTTAGTTGGGTGGCCTATCTTCTAGGCTTAGAGAAAAATCGTGTATAACAAAGTGATGTGAACATAATTTTGACCATGATAGTACGTACGGATTTTTGATAGCTAGGTTTTGCTGTTGAAATTTATACTGGCAATGTTCTGTGGTCGAGATTTTTACTGTCGAGGTTTTGTCGTCGACGTTTGTGCTGGCAATGTTTTGTTGTCGAGGCTACTTCTGCCGTGGTTTTGCTGGCGAGGTTTTTGCTGCCAAGGTTTAGTCGTTGAGTTTTTGCTGGCGAGGTTTCGAAGTCAAGATTTTGTCGTCGAGGTTTTTGTCCGCCGGTGAAATGTACTGTCGGTGTTTTTTACCTGTCGGTCAATTCTGTCGATATTTTTGCAAACGATGTTTTGTTGACGAGGTTTTGTTGTGTAATCACGAGCAGTTACTGTTATGATGTCTAGTCAATGATGGACAGGCACCGCACAGGACTTCTCGGAGATCCAATTATAACCCCATGCATACGTAATGCAGAATTATTCTTGAGTGGTACTGATATGAAAGGGCAAGATAATATAGATATAAGGTTCTTTACAGAAAACGAAGATAAACGCCCGACTTAGAAACGCATGAAAAGTATAAATAAAAACACTTTTCTCATTTTCGATTATTTTTTTGTATGACGTCGGCGCCAAATTAATGAGTATAACAGGCAATTAAAACTCATTAACCTATATTATATCGCACGTTAGAAGTATTTTTAGTTACAAGTTTGGTTCCGAACTCCTACAAAAATTCGAAATGAAACAAAAAGTATTTTTTTTTTAAACTTTTTAGTGTTTTATGTCCGTTTAACTTGTTTTTTACGAATTTTTTTTTTTTTTACGTTTTGGTGAGTATATATATTCTCAAACTTAGGGAGGGGGAATTTCACCACCCTGAATGTCGCCTCTGCGCTGCTCCGAAAGGGTTACACGCCATAAAAAAATGCTCGTGACTCAAAAAGTCTACCCTTGTGATTTCTACTTGTTTTGACATGTACTAACACTAACAGGATCTGAAGAGAACAGCCGTCAGACAATACTTTCCTACGGGTCTTATGGACAGGGATTGTATTAAACGTAGAATGAAGACAATACACGAGGCGAGACAAGCACCTACTTTCGAGACGCGATAAGGATTTCACCAAGGAAGCTAAAGAAACAAGGTAGGTGCCACAGTGCCACTGGGAGACTTGACGTTAACCAGCGACGTGAACTAGGGCACCGACCACGCCCCCTTCGCGAAAATTACTGAAGCTCGCCGAGTGAGTACTCGTCTGTATGCCAAGGATGGCCACGGAACAAATTAATGCGGCAAATGTTTACGGAAAACCAACAAAATTTTTAAAGTTTATATTTATTTGTAACGAAAAACACCTTATTTATACCGAAGAATCCATGTGTTGAGGTTATAAGTTATAACGTAGGCTGCGTTGAATTCCCAGATGAGATACAGATAAGTGGGAGGAAGCGAGTTAAAAAAAAAGTAGTGAAGTTCGATCATGCGAAATACTCCAAATATACACATCACATTTCAACTGAACTCTCTCTCTCTCTCTCTCTCTCTCTCTCTCTCTCTCTCTCTCTCTCTTTTTAACGAGTTTCCAGATGAATACATAACACCATATAATTATACAAAACATCATATTTTTTAAAAAAAAGTTTTAAAACGCAAGTTCCAAAGGAAACACTCCATAAAATATATATACATCACCTTTCGGCTTCAGTTTTAAAACGCAAGTTTCAAGCAAAAAAAAAAAAAAAACACGCACCTAAAGAGCATTACATTGCAATGTACTCTTCCTCGGTTCACTCATGGTGTAACAGTAAAGATACTGCAATATCCAGTACTTCACTTGAACTTGGTTTTGTAATTCGTTGCTTATGCGTAACTTTCTTCTTCTTGGTCGAAAAGAGTTTTCTCTGTTTCTCTTCGCTGTCGTGGATTTCGAAAGTAATTTGGAAGCTTTATGGGAACGAATGAATTAAACAAATGAAACAAACACCCACAGCACAACTACCACGAGCCCTACAGGCTCTAAAAAACGCATGAATTACTAAAACAAGGCAAATAGTTACTAGCAATCTTGCCAACTAGACTACGGACACTAACCACAAAGGTACCAAACGAGAAGTCTTTCCAAAACATTAATGGAAACGACAATTGAGCTAAACCAACTCACAAGGTTCTCCAGGACGAAAATCAATAGCCATAACAGGCACAAACCTGCCAGTGCACGGCTAGCACTAATTATACACTCTCTGATATGTAGGCCACTAGACCACGGCCAAAAATGAAATATACCACGCACACAGCAAAGGTTTTTGCTAATAAGAAAACTATCTTTGAAAAGAAAAAAAGAAGAACAGAAAGAACCGACCACCAATTTCACACATTTTTAAAAAAAAGAAACAAGGCAAGTAAAGAAAATAAACAACAAATGTTATCATATAACATTTATGCCCACACAGGTATGCATACTCTTACATGCACATGAGATAATTTATTTCTTGCGTGTGTACTCACTTGTCATATAGATATAAAGAAAAACACAATCACACACACACCTTATTTGAACGAGTAACTGGAAATCATTCTAAAGAAGGCCTTGGGCAGGCATAGTGGTTAGTGCACTCTCCTCTTATATACATGGCCACAAGTTCAATCCGAGCCCGGTCTGGTTCCTGAAAAGGAGGCTGGATATAGACCCAAACTGAAACAAATCAAAAACTTCCCGAACACGTTTTACATACCCGACTAGAAACAATGTGAGATTTCGGAATAGCCAAGAGGTTAGCACGCTCACACTTTATACAGGAGGTTACGGGTTTGATTCCTGCCAGACCCACTGAAAGACTGGTTTAGAATATGCCTTACCAAAAAATTGTAGGCTCCATCCTTAGAAGCTCACGCACCCACCCAGAATATTAATAACAATTGAACGGATCAAACAAGATATAAACTGCATATTTAAACACAAAAACAACACAATACTGATTAAAATACATTCTAATAACACAATAATTCTCAAACACAAAGACCGAGTAGTCTTAACTAACATAAAAACCACCCTTAACCAAACCAACCTGTGAACACGGCACAGTTGGATCCTGAACCCAGTACCAACGTGTTAAACATACAAAAAAATAATTCCGCAAACTTAAGAACCCCAGCAGTGGTAAAGAGTTTCTTTAATAAAAAGATGCCTCACAAATTGGATGAAAAATGGGCATGTATACCCTCTAAGGATGCCCTACCGTAAAAATAAGAACCCAAACTGTATCCACGGACTGTGATGGCTCCGAGGTACTGGGCTTCAAACTACAGTGCATGAATTATATCAGTAACACAAAATATTCGTGCAATTTTTTTCCCCCGTCCGTTTCAAAAGTGCATAGAACACATTTAAGGTGATTTTTCTTAATTGGTTGTTCTGCATGAAACTTGCGTTCGTGATATGTGAAATTTTCAAGGTGATTGAATTGTTTATCCCAATTTGGGCATCGATAAGCAAATGATTTCTTGATCTTTTAAGGAGGCGCGATTTCGTTTTATTTATTCGGATGTGCTTTCGAAACGACGCCTAAGTGATTTGTTATGATCATAGTTCTTACCACACTCTGAACATACATGCTGTTTAATTTCGTTCATTTGGATCGACTTTACTCATACATCAACCCACTATAAATACGAACACAAAAACACGGCTCTACTAAATATGAACAGAAAATAAAACTCCACTAAAACATAAAACAAACAACACAACGAATGACTGTTCTCCCGCTAGAATATAGGAAAAGGAGCCCTCAGCCCGCCAAGCAGTTAACCCAGAAAAATAAAAACGCAGACAGCAGTTTCTTCATGCCTAAGAAGTTAAAAAAATGCCGGTGGTATTCAGTCTTGGTTCATTTCAAATGTATTATCAAAATACTGTATAATTAAATATCATAGGATATAGGATTCTGTTTCATTTAAATAACATTTTTTTAAAATTCCACTCCGACGCAAGGAGAGTGTACGCTCTCCCCCTCCCTCTCCTTGGCTTCGACGACTACTCACTCGGCAAGCTTCGGTAATTTTCGCGAAGGGGGCGTGGTCGGTGCCCTAGTTCACGTCGCTGGTTAACGTCAAGTGGATATGCGCAGTGGCACAGCAGGCTTCATACTCGTCTCTTTCGTGGGGCACGGCGCGGTAGCAAGTGACGTCATTAGGCGACAAGACTCGAGGCGCGCGAGAATTAAAATACGGAGCGCGGGCTTGCGAATGTGTGTTGTGTGAAAAGTGTGGTTTTGTTTTATCCTTTCGTGTGTGTTTGTGTTAGATTTAGTGTATTTTGTATTTCTGAAATTACATTTACAACATGCCATCAGCCTCTGCTCTTACTCAAGGTTTCCGCCAGGATTTTCAGTTAAGGGGGGTTAAAGTCAAAATTTAGAGGGTGTAAGTGAAGTTTTGTATCTATTTTTTTCTGTCGATTTTCCCACAAAAATTTTAAAGTTGGAGGGTGTTGTTGAGACTTTGGGGGTATACACATCCACAGGGGTGGGTCTGGCGGAATCACTGCTCTTGCTGCTTGAAAAAACAGAGGTAAGGTACATGATAAAATAATAACATACCATAGGTTTCTGAAAGAAAAAAAAGGTCTTCGTAGCAGTTAGGTGTATTTGTGTAGGAGGACGACGCTTTCAATCCGGACAATTCATATTTGCTCTGAACATTTTGATGAATCAGATTACATTCGCGATTTGAAAGCTGAATTGCTCGGTTAACCCCAGTGGCGAATCTAAGGGTGCAAGCGCCCCGGGTGACAAACAGCTAAAGATTAAAAATAAAACTTCCTAAAATGAGGAAGTAAAATTGCCGTTTAAATTGTAATTGACCTAAACGTGTTCAAAATTTCGATACTGGCGCACTAAGACATTTTTATGTTATTCCATACAATCTCCCTTCATCTTCAAAATTCAAAACTATGAAGTCAGATAGGCAGGTCTATTGCGTTACTGGAGTTAGTAATAGCGATGCCACGGTATGCTCCAGAGATGATAACAAAAGTACACTACGTGATGCGAGACAATGTTGTGGCCGTCGGGTCGGCCAGTTGTGTTGTTTGCCTTTAAAAAAAATGACGGAAAGGGCTGCAAAAGAGCGGTGGAAAGGACGGCAAAATTTAATTTTTCCCCCCTAGGAAAATTTCTAGATCAGACACTGGTTAACCCAGGAAAAAATTAAACTTAAAAGATTCTGCAGAACCTCATTTGTTATTGTTTACGGACGTTGAATATTGACGGACGATCGAAACAAAGCACGTAGCGCAAGATGTGAAGAGAGAAATCGGAAGAAACTTGTGTCAGATATATTTAAACCTCAAAGTTTGGTTATAAATGTAACCGATTCTGCTGCTACAAGCAATGATCCAATTATTGTAAGTGATGGTCAATTTGAAGGACTGCTGTCGGAGATTTTTTTTTTATTAAAAACGTAACTTTTCAGATGCAGAGGAAAAATTCTAGCTTTAGAAAACAAAATATCTTATCTCGAAAAAGAATTATAAAAATTTAAAAAGGTTGGTGAAAAATTTAACAAAATGTTTTCGAAAATCCAACATGAAATGTTTCTTAATATCGCATGTAAGACCTGGGAAAATGATAATATTGCTAAAGCTGTTATAGTACGTGCACTATCGAAAAAGTGCTTTGATTATTTGATTATTTCAGAAGAGTTTTGTGTTATCCTCTCCCAAGTCCCTGCACTTTGTACAGACGCCTTAGTGCGATAACATGTCCACCGGGTTTATTAAATATCTGTTTGGAACTAATGACACACCAGACACAACAAAATCTAATTGCAAATCATTTTGCCAATTAGCTTATGTCCCTTCTGTGTGTTAAATGCATGGGTGCAGCTTGTGTTCGTATATGTTATCCTATCCTCTTGCTCTCTTGACTGTTGTTGACGTCATACGGGCGAGACTCCAGACGACAAATAAGCGCGTGGCACCTACCTTGTTTCTTTAGCTTCCTTGGTTTTCACGAGACAACCAGAAGTCTCGTCTCGTCTCGTTTCGTGGAGAACACTATAGCAATACAGAAAACACTACCTGAGTTTTCACGTATTATGCTTCTAGTAAAGCTAATGTGATTTAAAGCAGAACATGGAAAAAAGAAAATATTTAGTGTTTGATTCCTGAATTAATTTAATTTAATAGTGGCTTGGAATAAATTCTACTTTTATTTAGATTTTTTTTTTTTTTTTTTGTATTAAGCAAAAGCGTCAGCCCATTGTGCGAATTAGTGCATCATTTATCTGATTGTATTTTTCTGGACTGATGTGTAAATAATTTCCGAGTAAATACTAAAACGTCAATAAACTTAAATTAGTCCCTTTCTACTGATGTAAACTTCCTCTGATGACTTGATCAGTGAGTCATGAGTATTTGCGTGTCTGTACCGACTTATCCTAGAAAGAGGGAAAGAGAAGGAGAGGTAGAGACAGATGAATTGCATTCCTATACATTTGGCAACATTGCTGAAGCAGCGTGTTACCTGTATGAATGAATGTGTGTACCTCTGTGTTAATAATGTATTCGTGGCACGTGCGAAGGAAGGGTAAAGTAACCTCGCCTCTTCTTCGCTTCACCTTGTGACGAATCCTTTGTGGCGGGGTGAGGAATTTCTAACGAAAGGGGAAGCAATCTTTATTTCTACGTTCAGAACTGGCATTTACTGCAAACCTGTTGTTGTAGTCTCGCTACTAAAATAATAGTTTGGTAGCATCAACCTTTAGATATAGTATGAGAATGTAAAAATTAGGCTTAATGGCTTTCCTTTGACCAAAAATAGTTGAACATTTTTTCTAAGGATTCACAAGTTAAGCACTTTATTATTATTATTATTATTATTATTATTATTATTATTATTATTATT
>JAGDQP010015725.1:15755-42048 GCA_022664845.1 Lepisma saccharinum
TTATTATTATTATTATTATTATTATTATTATTATTATTATTATTATTATTATTATTATTATTATTATTATTATTCATTCTTTCCAACAGTGAAAAATGAACTACTTCGCACGTTTTTACAGCTATTCTTTTCGAGAAGCACAAATTTTGAAAAGTTTGTAAATACTAATTAGATTACATGATCAAACGAAATTAATAAAATTTTAAGGTTGCGACTTGAATACTTTACGCATATGATCTTTACATCTTTAATATATTTGAGTAACGACGTATTCCAGGAAAACTATTCGCTATAGTTTTAATATCGGATTATTGCTATTTTGCGTAGCATTTACCGTATTGGTACTATTTTAAAGAAATAAGAAAATGCTTCCTAAAACTTAGTATTCTACAGATTGAATTTACGGGCTGAAAAGCAGACGAATGCAAGTGACATTAAAATAATAATACGTGATAATAAATAAGATTTGAGTTCATATTTTGTCTCACTAACATATCATGTTATACCGAGGTTTTCTCTATTAGCATATCAAATGAAATAGCTAGTTTTAGATTTACAAAATCCAGCTTAAAAAAGACAGAAATTCGAGACAGAATTAAGCAAAAGATTAAGCTCCGTGGAAGAGTTAGATCAGTGGTTGTCAAAATTTCGTACTCTACGGACCACCCCGTGAGACTGTTAGCCTACCACAGAACAGACCACTTACGTTGACACCTTTTTCTATTTAAGTACCAAAGTGTATGAATAACACTAAGTAACAACCCATTTAAATGCATTATCAGTAGTATACTACTAGTATAGGCAAATTAGGGCTTAAAATGGCTCGAGAGGGAAAAAATTATTAGAAAGCTAATTTTTGTTTTAACGCATTCTTTGGACCCCCCTAAGCCTCCAGAGAAAAATCCCAAAAAATCCCAGCTGGGCAACCACCTGAAATGACGTCATCAATATGGCGGCCACGCGACCACATCCATTTACGCTTAAACGGTAATATCTCATCACAGAACCCAGATATAAACTTCGTTCTGGTGCCAAATTGAAGATAAAGCATGTTTCAAGTTATTTGAGTTATAACTGCCCCCATACATTCTCGACACTTTTAAATATGGCGGGTATTATATTAAGAAATTAATTTTCTAAGTTTCACTATTTCTGTTTCATAGTGAATTACTATGAAACTACCAGGGATACGAAAAACCACTTCGAAATAAACGTTATAGAGTAGAGTCTCACCTTCCCAACGGCATCTATATTGTTTCTGTATCTTAAAAACTGAGGGAGCTAGGCCATTTTATTAGCGCAAGGCGTTGAATTGTGAGAATTTAGGTGCACTGAACTAAGTGACACGGGGAAATAATTTTACAACGAAAAATAGGATTCCGTAAAAAGATAATAAATAAATGTACAAATGTTGGACAGCAATATGCAGAGCATTGTTGTCGGTCAGCTTTGGCCTCGCGCCGCCCTTGTTGCAGTTATAAACAGTCTCAAATTGCAAACTTGCCGTCCTAGTGCTATTTTTTTAAATTTGTAGTTTAATTACACGAATATAATCATTGCGATTATTATCTTAGTTTTTTCTTTATATGTGTTGGTGATAGTAGGCCTTTGTTGGAAAGCTCGATACAAGATGGGGAAAAGTGTATTTTCTGCAGTGAAGGCAGGATGGTGGACAATAACAGTGTCAATGTGAGAAGATGTTTAGAGACTATGAGGAATCTCAGTATGAAGAGAAAAGATGGTATTTGGGAAAAAATCGAGGGTGTTAGTCATGTTCGAGTACATGTACAATGTAGAAAACATTATACCAGACATGGGAATTACGTACCAGTGTCTCCACCTGGAGGAGCAAATGCACTAAAACACCTCCTCAGAAGTGACCAACAGCCCTTCGACTTTAAAACGTGTTGTCTCTACTGCGGGAAGACGGTTGATAAAGAAGCTTACAAGAAGCACCCAGGTCGCTACCCAAAAATATGCCAAGTGGAATGTGTCCCAAAAATTTCAAGTATTCGTAGTATGTGCGTAAGGAGGTGCAACAAGTGGGGGGAAATAGTTCTAAATCGCATTGATAGCGAATATAACCTGATTGCGGCTGATGCGCAATACCATAAAATCTGTGATGCACGATTATCAATCGTTGGTTCAAGTATGCCAGGCGAGCCTTCTGAAAATGTGGTCGGAAGACCTGTTGACGAGTCCATGTTAGAGGCTTTCAATAAATTGGAGGACAACGATGACTGCCAGTACCTGCTGTTTGACCTTATGGAGATGCTCTTAAAGTTTAGTACCGATAGTGACAAGTTGTACAGTGAAAAGCGTCTGCGGGAGCTTTTATCAGCACACTACGGTAATACCGTTCTGATGTCACCCAGCATGCAAAGTTTCGGGACTGTTTCTTTTAGGCCCGTTGAATCGAAGATTCTAACAGACAATTGGTACGCCAGTCGAAAAAAAGACCCTGTAGAAGAAAAGAAGAGAATTCTAGACGCGGCTATCACCATCCTACAAGAAGAGATAAGATCTCAAGTGTATGATTGTTCGACATATCCAACGTACGAAGAAATATTGAAAGGGGGAGAAAATCAAGTAGGTGAGATGCTCACTCTTCTACTTTCTGGTTTAATGAAACCAGTAAAAGGTCAACCATGCAAACAGAAAGTGCTGAGTGTTGCGCACTCTATCATTTCTTCGGTGCGTCCACGTTCTTTTGTGTCAGCTGTGCAGGTTGGAATTGGAGTGTTTCTCCATAGGCGTTTCCGATCAAGACATTTAATTAACCTTCTACATAATTTAGGCTGCTCAGTTTCCTACAGTGAGATCTGCAAGTATGAAACTTCCGTGACAATGAACACTTCAAGTGACGTTCAGGACAATGAATTTGTGCAATTTGTCTTCGACAATGCAGATCACAATACTCGAACTGTGGACGGACATGGAACTTTTCATGTGATGAGGGGAGTGCAGTGTGTGACTCCTTCTTCAGCTATTCAGACGAGTTCTCGTGTTCCACGACCGAAGATTCAACCAACGGCAACCGTTATTGGAAAGTTTGGTTTCATTCCAATCGTCACTCACGATCGTCCTAAAATCTATGGATTGAAACGCCTGGTAATGGAAGACGTCATCTCCCTGAAATTGCGCCCGATGGATGCCGAATTCGGAACCACATACCAATGGATTTGGATGGCGGGTCCCAAGTCAGCCGAAGAGCCTCATACGGGATGGAGCTGTTTCATGGAGATTGCCGCTGGAAAAAGATCTTACGAGAAGTCAGCAGTGATACCCTTGCCCTTCGTCAATCTTCAACCATCAAACCCCACCTCAATTAACACGTGTCTTCGTTTCGCAGCTGAAGAATGCAGGAAGCTGCACCAAATGTGTATTGTGACGTTCGATCAGCCGCTTTTCATTAAAGCCATGGATATAGTCTCTCAGGCGGACCAAAATGATGAGCTATCAAAGGTTATCGTGAGATTAGGTGGATTTCATCTGCTCATGAGTTACATGGGTGCGGTGGGTAAAATTATGGGTGGCAGTGGTATGGAAGAATTGTGGAGTGAGTTATTTGTGAAGAACGCTGTTGTCCACATGGCTGATGGGCATGCTTATGCAAGAGCATTACGAGCTCATTCGCTGTCCCAGGCAGCTATTGCTCATTTGATTTTGGAGTGTTGTGTTGAAGAAGGATTTTTGATCAGTTCTGATGTCCAGACTCTTAGGGAAATGCACAACGAGGTGTTAAACTTGTCATCATCCGAAGAATCTCCTCTATCCAAAGTCGAACCTATACTGACTGCTGTATCCAGCGCGATTAAGACATTAGAAGAAACAAACCGCACAGCTAAATTATGGCTTCAGTATTTCAAGCAAGTTTCTGTAATGCATGACTTCGTGAGAGCGGAAAGAACAGGCGACTGGAACCTTCATCTCTTCTCCGTGCAACGCATGTTAACCCATCTCCATGCAGCTTGCCATGTTCATTACGCCAAGTCGGCCCACCTCTACCTCCAGAATATGTCTAAACTGAAGACTACTTTGTCGGACCAAGAGTTTGAACATTTCGCCAGTAAGGGTTATTTTACAATTCGGCGATCGGATAAGTTTTGGTGCGGCGTTTGGACAGACATGACCATTGAGCAGGTCTTAATGCGGTCTATGAAGGTCAGTGGTGGCTTGACACAAGGCCGAAAATTGTCTGATAGCGTCGTAGCACGTTGGATTTGCACCATGCCGGGAAGTCTCCAGGTGACGGAAGCAGTGAAAGCTTTCGCCGGAGTGACAAGTGAACCCTCCGACCAGCACATTTCTTTATCAAGATCGTGGCAGACCAGAGATACCAGTGATTTGAAGAAATTTGTAGCTTGGCTGAATCAACATTCGCCCTTCAACAAATCCGAAGATCTCATTTCTCTGTCTTCAGGAATCGTTGCTGATGACAGAGTAAATTGTGACTCTGCGGAGGAGATAGGCGAAAATGCTGTCAGAGGAATTGTGGGAAAATCATTTTCAACTGTTACTTTGAAGAGGAGGACGCAAGTGTTCATACTGGCCGCTATGGGAAAGTCTATAACAATTGATAAGAACCCTGTAGTTGTGAACCCTAACCAACTGTTTCACCGCATCGCGTATGTTGTGAGAAGTGCAGATGACCTTGAAGACTGTCTACAGTATGAATTGGCACCATACCCTCAGTCATTGTTCGACGACGTTGGTCTTCGCGCGGGAACAAAATCGAAGATTATTCAAGTAATCGACAAGTTGTGCAAAATTAGCAATAAATTGCCTGAAAACCCAAGCTATGTTCTCGACGGTGGGGATCTTTTGCACAGAGTACATTGACCCCGTCCAGCAACGTACGGTGATGTTTGCAATGCCTACTTGGATTACGTCAACCGAAATTACGGAGCAAATGTCATCATAGTATTCGACGTATATGAACCAGGTACGAAAGATGCAGTGCATATGCGACGAGCTGTAGGGAAATCATCTGTGAGGGTCGATGTAACTCCGTCCAACGCCGTGACAATTACACAAGAGCAATTCTTGAAGAACGTTGAGAACAAACAAAGTTTTTTGGAACTCCTTACCACAGAATTCAAGAAAGCAAAGTTCTCCGTTCTCCAGGATTCTAGTGACGCGGATGTGTTGCTTGTTTCAACTGCGAAAACAGAAGCGGAGGCAGAACGATCAGCTGTTGTAGTTGGCGCGGACTCAGATCTACTCGTACTCATGCTGCCTTGACGCAACTCCAATGTGCCGTGTACATGTTAGTTCCGGGAAATTCCATCACCGACAGAAAAGTTTACTGCCGCAGAGAATTACACGAAGGTCTTAGTAACATGAATAAACACCTATTTTTCCTACACGCTTTTATGGGATGCGACACCACCTCAGCTTTGTACCAAAGAGGTCCACTTTCAGGCTTCAACAAGCTGCAAAATGACGGAGCTGCAGAAAGTTGTTGAAATATTCAACAACCCAAAGGCATTGCAGGATTATATTGCAACTGCAGGAGAGCAATTCATGGTGCATTTGTACGGAGGTAAACAAATATGTTCAGACCGTTGGTAAGAAACCTCCAAACTACGTCATGAATCTTGCGAGCCTTCCTCCTACTTTTGCTGCCGCCCGCCAGCATAGTCTGCTAGTATATCACCAAGTCCAGGAGTGGAAGGGTAATGTGTTTCCAGCTAAAGATTGGGGTTGGACCGTCGAAAACGGACACTACAAGCCTGTCACATCCACTTTGCCCCCGGCGCCAAATAACCTGCTACATCTCATACGATGTGGGTGCAAAGCGGACTGTTCCCGAAATTGTGAGTGCAAGAGAAGCGGGCTGACATGCACTATTATGTGCAGCGAATGTGCGGGAGAGTCCTTCTTCAATCGGAATATTCCGGATTCCGAAGATGAAGACGATATCGAAGGCAACTGCGAAACCGAAGATCATGTCAAAGCCAAACGTACCACCGCCTGCACCAGAGAAGATTATGTAAAGCGAAGACGAGTTTAATGAAAGGCGCAGTATTGTCAGTCATATTGAACACTACCTATTTACGTATAATTTCTTATTTTTTATGTAATAATATGTTAATAAAATTATATGAACTGTCTATTTTAAACTTTTAATTATAGTAATGGGTTCTTTTCAAGAAACAAACGTTTGGCACGAACAACGGGTCCATATGATTATCCATTGCCGACTTACGACATTCCTTAAAGATCCAAGATGGCGGCCTTTTTAAAATTTAAGGGTGTTCCCCATCCAGGATTTTTTGAGGGACGTACAGGGGGGGAACATAAGGAACGTATTTTAGAAGAATCACTTTAATTATAATTATTTCGTTTCGAGCCACATTTTGGTCTAACTTGCCTTTCCCCGTATCACTTAGTTCAGTGCACCTAAATTTTCACAATTCAACACCTTGCGCTACATAAAATGACATAGATCCCTTAGTTTTAAAGATACAGAAACAATATAGGTACCATTGGAAAGGTGAGACTCTACTCTGTAACGTTTATTTCGAAGTGTTGTTTCGTATCTCTGGTATTTTCATAGTAATTCACTATGAAACAGAAATAGTGAAACTTAGAAAATTAATTTCTTAATATAATATTCGCCATATTTAAAAGTGTCGAGAATGTATGGGGGCAGTTATAACTCAAATAACTTGAAACATGCTTTATCTTCAATTTGGCACCAGAACGAAGTTTATATCTGGGTTCTGTGATGAGATATTACCATTTAAACGTAAATGGATGTGGTCGCGTGGCCGCCATATTGATGACGTCATTTCAGGTGGTTGCCCAGCTGTGATTTTTTGGGATTTTTCTCTGGAGGCTTAGGGGGGGTCCAAAGAATGCTTTAAAACAAAAATTATCTTTCTAATAATTATTTCCGTCTCGGGTCCTAATTTGCCTATACTATACCGGAAATCGCCCGAAAAGTACAGTAAAACCCCGAAATAACGGACCAACTTTTACAATACTACTGAAAATCGCCCCCGGAAAACCGATATGTACAAACGTTCTGTCGGTTTTATGGAAGTACAATTCGCGTTATACCAGGACAAATCGCCCCCCGAAAAAATACAGTAAAACCTCAAGAATAATGGACCAATTTTATTTCATAACCGTGAAATAATCGGAAAATGTGGGTGGGTTATTTTCCACCTGTTTAGCTTTTTCCATTTGAGTCCTCCTCCTAGATTACAATAACTATAAGCCCGAATACAACAATTATTTGACAATTTTGACCGATTTTATACATTAAACCCTCGAAATGACGGACCAACTTTTACTATAACCCTACAAATTGCCCCTTAAAATACAGCGTCTTTCCACAAAATAACGGGAAACATTTTTACGTGATACAGTAATACGTTAAATATATGTAGTAATATTTCATAAAAATATATCATATGATTTTCTGATATGTATAATGAACATAATTACTTCTGTACTGTAATATTAATTTATTAGCAAGTGTTGATTAAGAATTGATATCCGTACCGTATTTACAAGGGTTTTTGCAGTTCTTAGATTACAAATATGTCAATTCATTGTATTTTGTACACGAAAAGGTATAAATGAGTTTAGAGTAATTAAACTCTATATAACAAGCATATATTGCTATAATTTGTACCTCGACTCATTAAAGTATTGAATAAACATTACATTTAAAGGCAGACAATTCAATTAATCGCATCAAAGAGCATAGACTGTAAAAATTGTAAGAAATTATGTTAAATTATAAATAAACGAGTCGCTCTATACTCAATATACACAGTGTATATACATTCTGTCAAGAAAGTACCTTGAATTGTACATTTACAAAGCCCACTTAAAGGGAGTGTTGAAATTCTTCTTGTCGCTACGTTAGTATAACTGCCCTCTATGCTCACGCGGAGTTTGAGAGCCTTTTGTCATTTAGTTTGTTTACAATGCTACATTTGTCAGTTCATCTCAAATGTGTGGATGCGATGTTTACAATGGATAAAAATATCGAACAAAGGATCTGTCTTAAATTTTGCATTGCAAATGGAATTTCGTGTGCCGAAGCGCTGAAAATGTTACATAAGTCTTACGGTGAATCGACTTTATCAGAAGCACGTGCGTATGAGTGTTACAGTGCATTCAAAAGCGGTCGAGATGTGGTGGAAGATTTGCCTCGCTCTGGGTGACCATCAACGTTTTCAACTGAACTTAACATCGCTAAAGTAAAGGAAATGGTGACTGAGAATCGTCGTTTAAGTCTGAGAGAGATAGCCGCTGAAATTTCTGTGTCTCACGAATCAATTTGTACCATTTTAAACGATTGTTTGGGCATAAACGCGTTGCCGCTCGACTAATGCCGAAAGACCTTAATTTTCTGCAAAACCTCAATCGTGTAAGGTCGCTGAAGACATGCTAGAACGAGTCAGTTCCGACCCCACATTCATAAAACGCATTGTAACTGGTGATGAGACATTCGTTTACGAGTTTGACATGCAAACCAGTCAACAAGCTTAGGAATGGCACCTTCCAACTGAGCTGAAACCGAAAAAAAGACGCCAAAGTCGATCAAAAATGAAGGTGATGTTGACAATTGTTTTCTATTATCAGGGTGTTGTGCACTCGGAATTCTTGCCAGAAGGTGAGACAGTAAATAAAGAATATTATCTAAGCGTTATGTTGCGTTTGAGAGAGCAAAGTCGTCGAAAAAGACCAGATTTGTGGAAAGAAAACTCATCGATTTTGCAACACGATAACGCACCATCTCACAAGACTATCACTGTGAACGAATTTCTGACCAAAAATTCAACAAATCTTATCGAACAACCACCGTATTCCCCTGATTTGGCTCCGGCCAACCTTTTTCTCTTTCGAAAGCTCAAATTACCACTTCGAGGCACCCATTTTCAGTCGGTAGAAGACATCAAAGAGAATTCGCGGCGAGTACTGAAGTCGATTCCGGACAATGCGTTTCGAAAATGTTTTGATGATTGGATTATTCGTTGGCTTAAGTATATTATTTCGAAAGGGGCCTACTTTGAAGGCGATACAATAAATTTGGATAAATAATGCATATTTTGTGTTTTATTGACCAATTCCCGGTACTTTCTTGACAGAATATACTATTTAAGCTTTAGAAATACATTCAACCCAGTATGAATAACAAATTGGACTTGCTTGATAACTGTCTCTCGATTTGAACTCTGAATCCTTCGTTTCGATGATCGATTTATATCAGTAGATGCTTATTCCGCTTTGTAAATCATATATGGTGTAATTATGCATGCCTTCTTCTTCCTTATTCCCAGGTAGACGAAAAAGGGGTAAAGAAAAAGAGAGATTGCGAAAAGAAATTAAAGAAGAAGTACACAAGATCAGATCATTAGCTATTTTGCATTGCTAATATTCTTTACCTGCTTTCCCCTTTTACCCTTTCATTTGTTTTAGTTTTCTCTTTTCATTTCCCCTTCCCTCTTCAGGAGGAATACAATTAACTAGTAGTAGAAGCCAGAGATGGATTCACAATCAATTTAAGAAAGCCATTAATGACAAGCAAATGACTGATAAGTAAAGTTTATTTCTTTCCTCATGTTTTAGTTTAATTGGATCATTTTGAGATGTGACCGCCGTCTTGTACGGGTATGGCAACCTAACATTAATCAAAGTGACGTAGTCCCTAATGCACAGACCATGTATTATGTTAATGATACGATCTTGTTGCCGCCTCGAGAATACATATTTGAATACGGAATCAGAGCAGCCGAGACCTTGAACGGTTGGGCATATATACCTGGATGCCATTGACGCAACATTTTCGTTTAAAGAAAAATAAGTAGATAGTTGATATGCAATAAATAGTCTTCCTCCATTTTGTGAATGACTTAAAATCTTTTTTTTTTAAAAAAAGAATATGAGAGAGGAAAGAAGCAAGCTTGGAGATATGAACTGAAAGTCATCTTGCTTAGGATATATATTTACTAAAACAACTGCGATCATGTGATAGGCAATATTAAAGACATTAAATTCAGCCATTGTCTCTCCACTACTGGATGAAGACCTGCCCCATCCATACATATCCCGTTGTAACGTTATGTTCTTGTAATGAACTGCTTTGTAAACGGTTGTGATGGTCTTACAAAACAACTTATACATTTAATGTAACGGGTTTATCGGCACAGTTTGTCCTCCTAGTTATACCTAATATGTATTTACTCATTTTCCAAGATTTGTCTCGTTGTAGTAGGGAAACTTATTCTTATGTAGATGTTGGTTTAGGTATATAATCTTTACATTTTACAGCATGAAATCCAATCAGAGGTCCCCCTAGTTATTTATAGCATGCATCTAAATTACTTTTCCAAGATCTGTATCGTTCCCCTAGGGAATGTGATGTCTTAAGGAATGGATTGTATACTTATATAATGAACTTTACATTTCACAATGTTAAATCCAATCAAAGGTCCTTCTAGTTATGCACAACATGCACCTATTCCTTTTTCAAGATCTGTCTCATTCCAATAGAGAATGTCTTGTGTAGATGTTGGGTTAGGTACTTCTTTGAATCGAATCAGATAAACCCTAGTTATCTCTAGCCATCTACTTATTTTCCAACCCATTTTTCGTTCCCATAGGAATCTATTTCATGTAGGTATTGCATTAGGTATGTGATGGACTTAACATAATATGCCCTTGCATACACGTATGGCTTCCCTTCCTAGTTAACCCTAACATGCATCAGGAAATTTTCTAGGTTATTTCTTCTGTTTTATTGAATCATCAATTATGTTAAAAGATAAAGATAAAATGAATTTTATGGGCGGTAATAGCACTATGGTCATCAATTATGTAGGTGTTGCTTTAGGTATGCCTCAGACCTATCGCTTACGCCATTGATTCCCTTCCTAGTTATTCCTAGCACGGATTTCTTGATTACTCTTAATCTGTAAGGCGTTTTCCACGTACAATGTCCAACCTGTACTGATAAGACACAAACATTGTACTTGTGTGATTCCTCCGCTGTATTCATTTTTACCATTGCGTTGGGAAGATTTTAAGAACGAGACCTACAGTTTTAAGGTAGACTCCGAACCACTTCTGTTCTTTACCAGAAATTGAAGTCAAAATCCATCTAATTACAAATTGAGCATGGTCATAAGTAGAAAATGGGGTCGGGCAATGTAAGTATATTGTTAAGAAGTGAAGCGACAGGTCCTCCTTTAAGATTATGTCTCTATGTCCTTTTACTTTTGAAAACGGACAGAAAACTATCTTACAGATTTTGTTTGGGAGACCGTTTGCAAAAAACAATTTTAGGATTGGCTAGAGAACGAATGTTGGGTTTTAGTCACCTTACTTATTCCAACATTACCATGTTATGAGTGACACTGATATTTGCCTTTATGAATTTTTGGCTGAGATTAGGAGAAGATAGTTGAAGGTAGAATTACTTTATTTTTACTTATATATTTTGAATTAGACTGAAATTATATATTATAGGTGTACTGAAAACAAAAGGATTGCTATGCATTTTGAACTTGTTAAATAATTTATTGGTTTAGGTGAAGGTTAGGAGGAGTGGTAAGTTTTAATATTTTATAGCTGTACATACTATTGGTCATTTCCGGTAGTATTTTATTGCAATAAAAATTCTTCTATTAAAGCAGACTACGGAAAACATTTTCTTTTCTTTCTGTGATGAATCTATCAAGAGTTATAAAGACTTGCTTCAAAAGAGTCCCAGCCTTGCGCTTAATCGGGTGCCGCCATGTTATGACGTAATCAGTCTTCCGACTCCTTGTCATTGACATACAAATGGTATTTGATTTGTTAGTATTGTTAAAAAGAGATCGCAAAAATGGATCGAAAGAAATAGTATAAGTGGTGAATAGCTTTTCTGTATGCCTTAACACGTCATTTAGTTAGTTTTGCTCATTTAAAATTGATTTTAACTTTTAATATTTTTAAAAATATTGATATAGTTTGGTAGCTTCAACACTAATTTATATCAGCTCTTTTTTTCATTTTCATGATTAAATCATAAGATATCTTCTAATAATGCTCTTTAGAACTCTTGTATTTAAAAAGAATTACCTCTTTTTTTGTAAAAAATGTGGGTTTTTACATCCGACAATCGTATACTTTTTAATGAATGCTAGTAAAGTATTTTTCAAGAACTTAAAAGCACATGAATTAATAGTGCTCGTTACTGCCATCTGTTAACAATTTAACGTACTTGTAGGTCGTGAATATATTGAATAGTTTTAATTGTATAAAATAATAATAAAAGCATGTAAGAAACAAAAACGTAAATTGAAACTTTCACATTGAAGTTACTCTTGCATTTCGTGAAGTAGAATAAAACACGGCCATTGATAGGATTCGAACAGCCTTAGGTGAAAGTATAAAAAATTAAAAGTTGCATGCGCTAACGAACTAAGCTAAATTTACAAGATATCAACAGTTGCACGAACGAGCGATAAGAAGAACATTGCAAGTTAAGACTGCCCCCTGTCTATGTTTCGAGCAATTTCTGTTATTAAAAACATGTTTTCGTGTTTAAACTTATTGAAGTGTGTTCTGCAGATTTGTACATTAATGATTTCGTTAAGTGATGAACGTTCTTTCTATTTTTTGTTTTTTTGTCTTCAAACTTCTGAATAAGGAACGTAACATACGGAGAAGCATATAGCTACGGAAATACAACGAACTGATTACGTCAAACCAATCAGAGGATGATTTTCGTTGTATGACGTAGGAGACTGAATTCTCAGTATTTCATGCTATATTTCTACGTAACGGAAAAGCGTAGCGCTGAAATTTAAAAAAACATTATATGTTATTTAATCCGATGTACACAAAAAACTGTAAAATATATAAGGACGGGGAAAACGGAAATGTCCATTATGGCATATTGCCAACTATGACACAAATTGAGTATGCACAATGATTTTTACAGAAGAACTTGCAATACGTCAGTAATGATGACCAAGTGTTGACAACTCAACATCAACAGTATTGCCAACTTCCTTAATCTATTTAATGTTTCATCCTTTAAGGTATATATGTTATTTCGCATGTAAGAACAGTACAGTAACTAAATGTCGTCAACTGTTGTCACCTAAAGATCAACAGTGTTGTCATCTTGGAATAATTATTAAATGATGTCACTTAGTTTTCTTATTGTATGTTATAGTCGCAATTTTAGACATCTCCAGAGCCAAACTCGGTTACTAGTAACGCTAGATTGCATACCTCGTACGATACGGACTGCAAAAAGATTATTGGACTTGATCTAAAGTATCCAAAGTTGAATTTGGTGACTGAAACTGCCAGGTAAGATATGAAATGCAAAACTTTAGAAATGTTGACCACCACCTATAATACACTCGTGTCGTGTTGATTTGCATTACCAGTAGGTTGAAAGACCAGTAGGAGTAACCTATTTTAATACTTCCTTTAAACAAAGTCCCCCTCTCAGAAGATCACAAACACAGCCACCATAGATGTGATCTGTATTAAAGCAATCTGAATGGTTGAAAAAACCTAAAAATTGCGGACAGAATTGAACTATAACTTAGTCTGCTGCAGATGAACCAGGGAACAATGGATAGCTGTAAGTATACTTTTGCAAAGGTGACCCTCGAGTGTGTACTGGCAAGTCTTGACGAATGGACACCTTGTTTCAGTATAATTTGTGAGCAGTGCTTTCACGACATTCCCTCTGACTCTGACCATGAGTGTGTAGACTTAATCAGTGAAATGGTTGTACTACGGATGTTGGACGTATTAATAACCTCCTTCGTTTGTGACCAAATATACACGATATTGAATCCCACACCGATTCTATTGATGTGTAACATAATTTTCTCACTACTTACAAGAAGATGGTAACAGACTCGCAATGTAGAGACAGAGGCCGCGTAATCTTGTGGATGAAAGATACACTATATCCATAGATTTTTAGTAATCAAGATTCTTACTTGTTCTAAGTTTGAATATACACAAGGACAGGTGTTTGTATAGGAATGAAACAAACGTTTTGTACTAACAAGGTGCTTTTATTTGTGCATAAGTAAGATATATACAAACAATTCCAAGTGGTCAAAAATATTATGATTACAGCGTTGATACAAAGTATTGAACAATAATGCTTTTCCACACAAGTGATACAAACAGCGTTGTAATAAAAAAGTTAACTGGTACAATATTATGATTGGATACAACTAATAAAAATAGTAATACATAATGACGAATCTTACTAAATGTTTTTCCAGTACAATGACAAACACTGTTATAATAAACAATTAACAAGAATTCTGATTTGCCGTTTATTTCAATTTCTTTTAATAACTTTACCTTGTAAAACAATATTTTACGTAGCTATTAAATAAGAATTACAAAAGTTTTTAGTTTTATCTTTACAAAATAAGTTTTTACAAAAACATTTTCGTTATAAAAATTTTCACAAAAAGATTTCAGTAGAAAAAAGCTTTAAATTTACTTTTACAAAGTTTTCATAAAAAATAGTTTTACCTTCACAAAAATTCTTGTAACAAAAATTATTTTTGTTTTCTGGTTCTACAATATTTTCTTCCTTTGCAACAAAATGTGTTTCATACTTTTAAAATGTTTAGTTGACAACTGTACACCTTGTAACTTGTGCGAAAATTATTTATTACCATATCCAGAGGGAACAGTACAATTATCTTATTATTGACCATTCGGTGTGTTTTTCACTGTTGTTTGGTAACGATTTTCTATCCTGGTTTGCGCAGCAAATTGTAATAATGATCATTGGTTATATACTTTTTCGCTCGATAATTCAAAGTTATACTATGAACTTTGCAAACATACTTCACTACACCAGTAAGTATATTTGTTTTGGCGTAACTGTAATTTTTTGCACCCGCACCAATAAAGCTTTTCATCTCCCATCCATCTTATATTTCATCGGTCAATTCTCCCAGGAAATTGACAGTAGTTAGCAACAAGGGTTCATTTCGTTTTTGCACGTATATAACTGAGTCTGTGTCACAATAAGTAAGACGCTCCATACCAACAGTATCCAGTAATTCATATAAACGGACCCTGGCCAACGAGGATATGAAGGCTGCTACTCCTACATTAGTAAAGGCGCGAGGCGAATTTTCATTTTCAAAGTCTTCATTTGTTACTTGTAATTTGGTTTGTCCTATAGGAGTTACATTTTGAACTTCCAAGTGAGGCGAACGTAAAATTTCGAGAAAGCTTTTTCGTTCAGTTGCAATACGAGTTTGTTGAAGATCACATCTTTCTCCGCATTTTCCGAATAATGAATTCAAACATATTTTAGAAATATGTCTCAATCCTGGGTTGTGTTGGATTTTATCATATTCAAGTCGAATACCTTCATGCTGCTCATAATCATGAATATATTGTTGCTTTTCCTCTTTTATAGTACAATTATCTGGAAACCCACTGGCTTCTTGTTTCGTTTTTAGGAAACTATCGACACACGGTTTGAAGAGTCCCTTTTTCATCTCAATTTTCCAGATTTCATACGTTTTAAGAACGAAATATCCTCTTTCCAGCGACAAATATAGTTCAGGAGAACAAAATGCTCCCTTGCTTGCTCGTTCTTCTTCACTATGTGTACATTCTCCATTATTCAAGTCCTCCATACAAGACCTACACAAACCAAAGACGAGACGTTTATGTGCATTATATGGCAAACAGGCATTATATGGCATATAATGCATTATATAGCAAGATTTTCAGGAGCAAAGACTTTGCAGTGAACCAATCCATGGACAGTAGCGCTTTTAGGCATCTTTTGCCTTTATGAAATTTAATTTTTCCTGTTGGCATACGTCTCTTCGACATCACAAGCAGGTAAAAGGAAGTTACGTCCAGATATGCTAAATACTTATCTTCATCACATTCATACAAAGCACGAAAGCATTCAGTGCGTCCTCCTTTAAATGCGTTTTAGGACGTAAGGGATCTACCATTTCACAGCATTCATTTTTATAAGAGTCTGAATTTCAGTTGAGGATTGAACCAGTTTGCTGCATTCACATTCCCAGGTGGATACAAATTTAATTTTACAACTAGATTCAAGAAATTCGACTCTTGCTAATGTTATCTTGAATCGATCCTGCATGGTATGGCCTTCATCGTCAAGAGGATAAAGTCGAAGCTGAGTTATACAAGTATGTCCACGCCAGTAACAGTCATAGAATTCGTAAGCTGTACGATTTCTCTTGTCATATCTATCCAGTTTAAACAGCATAAATTAAACTTCTCCACAACTTTCAGCAGTTCGCAATTACATGTTATTTTTATACTTTATATATTTTTATATTTTATATATTTTATATACTTTGCTGTTTTACTTTGCTGATCACGATGTTGGAAACCTAAGGGAGGAATGATTGGAATGGTATTTTTTTAAATAACATGAACGAAAGCATTTCATTGCGCACGAGGCGATAGTACTTGTCTGTAGGAAACACTTTATACCACCCGTTTGTTCTTCAATGAGATTTTAAAAAACGAATCAACCCTAATGTCAAAATTAAACCAACATTCTTACAATATTCTAAAATTTATTCCTCAAAATCAAAAGTCAGCTTTAGAAAAACGCATTCCCTGTTCCATGCAGTAATTACTTCTGCCACTTTTTCTGATTTTAACTCAATATCATAAAACTCGAGTTTTGGATATAGTCCAACATAATTCTGAAGTTTAGGAGTGTTAAACAGGTACGGGGAATCACCATTCTTGAGAGTTTCAGTCAAACCTAATGTTTAGGGAGGTCGGCTAATTTAACTCCTATGAACAAATATGTATCACGAAAAATGATATTATTAACACTTAATTGAATAATCTTTGGTCCTTGCGCAATAATATGAGGTGTCAAATTTTGTTTTTCCATGAGATGTCACACCACTACTATTGTATCAAAACCAGACCCATTGTGTGAAACCCATACTACTTTTTGAAACTTAGTACCCTGTTCTAAAACTTGATTTACAAATGCGTACATATTATTTAAATACAGTCTTTCGACCTTCGACATTACCACAAACACTACAAGTATAATTTTCTTCTATATCCTTACACTTATGATACACGGTGAGATGCACAAATTAGGTTTGGTATGTGTTCACGTTCTCCGTTCTCATCCACGTCTAGTAGCATTGTCCCTATGTCAAAAATAGTGTACATGAAATTTTCAACTCGTTTTAGTTTGCTTGGTTTGACAAAACAGGAATGGGTTTCATCAACGTGAATATTACACAGTTTACAGTAATGCTCGACACACACATGTTTTGTTTTTCTTGAACGTCTATCCATTTTCACTCCACACTACGGACAGTTTTACATAATAGCAAAAAGGTTTTCCATTAGATTTGGATTTGTGTTGGTCATAGCATGTCTGACTTGCAAACATACGATGGCAATACCGACATTTCAAAAATCTGTCGTTACTATCAATATCGTCATGATACTCTTCACATCACTACCTAAATATTTACATTGATGGAACCGACGCGTTTCAAATGGTGTAAGACAATGATAGCAATAACCATCACTCCCTAGAAATGCCGTGATATTTTGAATGACATCATAATGGTTATCTTCATATCTTAGAAACAATTTCTTGTCTGGCGATGATCCTGAATACACTATTTTATACTCTCGACTTTCCAGATCACGGACATAAACCATAATTTGATATTCGTCTCCATAATGTTTCTGAAACTGGTCTACATCTTCAATTCTTTTACTATTTTTAGTTAATAAATCAACCCTCGCAAAATAACACAATTCTGCATCTTTACAAGCTCACTTTCTAGGATGAGTTTTAATGCTTTTTTAAATTCCTTATCCGCGCTAATACCAAAGCTCTAGCGAAACAGTCAGGAACATAATCAACTGAAATGATGTATTCTTGGAGATATTTTTCCAATCGCAAATACTTGTCATTACAATATCTTCACTGACCACGAATAGGATAAAAATGTCACCTTTTACTGTAACTTTTTTACCTAATAAGAATTCCTCATTGGAATTAAAAACATTTTCAATACTGCGCAAAATATGTTCTACACTAAGATGTGCACGGAGTCGCCATAGTATGTAAATTGGTTTATTTTTCTTACATTTACTACTCTCGATTTTGAAACTACTTTGGAATCGGGATCGACATCCTTAAGCAAATGTTCCAAAGCTAAATTGAACAAAGGGTTTCCATATTACTCAGGGTTGGCAATTGATTTTACTAATGAATTAATGTTAATTTGACGCCCTTGGATACCAAAGTTCGGATAGTTTTTTTTAGATTCACTGATAATTTCAAAATCATTAATTTTTCGAACACCATACATTATAGGCATGTTATTGGCCTCCATCCACTGTTGAACATGAATATTAAGCATTTTACCTTCACTAGAATACTCTTCTGTATCTATGTCCACATTCATATTACTTTCATTACTGTCCAGTATGTTCATGTCACCACTACTAAACATACTATTCATCATTATTCACTTCCATAACAGCATCGAAACTAGACCAAGTATCCAAGCCGAAAAAATCAACCACATCTGAAGGAATCACACCATCAGGTTCAGTAAATAACTCGCAATAATAACTCCACGCCATTTCTTTACTTTTCACACTTCCGAAAAATCCGTAATATACAAGATCGATAAGGTCTTGACCAGTTACACAGTTTTTTATTTATTTATTTAGTGACAACACAACAGGCAATGGCCTAATTATAGTGTTGAGTTTTACAAAGTAGTTGTACAGACTTTATTGACAATTGCATTTCTATATTCTTTAGGCGACATATAGCATACGTCCAGATCATTGTGAACTGTACAGAGTTGGTTATATATAGTACAAATTCTCCAGATTGGTGACCTCATCAAGGTATTGGTTCTTGCCTTTTACAGTGGAAGAGACCAGTATTATTAACGCGAGTTTTAGATGATGGGACACGAAACTGTAATGTCGAAACTAAATCCATACAATCTAACTTATTTTGAACAATTTTTTTTAGAAATAACAGATCAGCAATGTTGCGCCTTTGTTCTAAGCTCTGAATATTAAAATTCTTAATGACTGCATTGTAACTATCATAAGCAGGATAGATTCGAGTTTCTTTGAAAGTCAGGAATTTAAGAAATTTCGATTGGATTTTCTCTAATTGTTGGCAATGTTTCAATTGATATGGATTCCAAATAGAAGAAGCATATTCTACCTTGGAGCGAACATAAGCATAGTAAATTTTTTCCAATGTTGATATATTGTTGAATTCTCTTCCCGTCCTAATTACGAATCCTAGTAACTTCAAGGATTCATTTGTTATATTTGTAACATGTATGTTAAAAGTCAATTTCAAGTCAAAACTGACACCAAGATCCTTAAGTACAGTAGGTCTGTTTAGTACAATTTTATTAATGGAATAATCAAATTGATGAGTGGTTTTATTTCTATTAAATGATAATACTTTACAGTTACTTATGTTGACTCCAAGTTCATTAATAGCACACCAGTTTGCAATATTATCTAAGCTTTGCTGAAGTCTTATGCAGTCTCCGATAGAGTTGACTTTTGTATATATTTTAAGTCATCTGCAAATAACAATTTTTCATTATCAGACACACAATCAGGAAGGTCATTAACAAATAAGAGGAATAACAAAGGTCCTAGGTTCGAACTTTGAGGAACTCCTGAGAGTGCAGAATATTAATATGATTTGTATTCTTTATAGACAACTGATTGCTTGCGATTTGTTAAGTACGAATAAAGGAGCCTAATCACAGTGGGTGAGAAGTGATAGTGATTTAATTTTTCCAGTAATGTATTGTGATTAACTCTGTCAAATGCTTTCTCAAAGTCAATATAAATCACATCAACTTGCTTGCCTTCGTCCATCGAATTTGCTATGTAGTCCGTAACAAGTGCTAAGTTTGTTACCGTGGATTTCTGAGAAACAAAGGCATGCTGATTAGTTGAAATAACTGGTTGAATATGATTACAAATTCTCTTGTATAAGATCTGTTGAAATACTTTTACAAAAGCTTGTAATATTGCAACTGGCCTGAAGTCATTAATGTCTCTACTATTATTAGATTTTGGGGTAGGACAAACCAGGGAGATTTCCATTTGTCGGGGAAAGTACATGCTTTTAGGGATAAGTTAAATGCTATCAATAGGGGATATTTAAATATATCAACACATTCCTTAACTACATGTGAGGGTATGCCATCAGAACGAACTGTCGTTTTCGATTTTATATTTTTGATAGCATTTTCAACCTCCTTTGTTTTGTAACACAGCTTCTTCATCATTCCAATAATAGTAAAGTAGTGAAGCAAAATGCCTGAATCATGTTTTGTTGGACGAAATCGGTTCGTCATAGCCTTGAATCTCCTTGGCAGCAAGCAAACCATCAATTGGATTTTCCATGGATTGAAATTAACTGTGCCCTGACAAGAACACTAGATAGATAGATAAAAAATCATACTGTTTATACACTCAAAGTTTGATTCAGCAGGAATAAACACTAGCAGGTTCGGATACAATGCAAAGCAACACCAAAGATTCTCTCAGACGTAAAAACAGATCTTTGCAATTTAAGACTCAGCTGCAAACCGAACAGTTAAAGCAATGTGTGCTGCATATATTATACGAGCGCCGACGCGTACGAAAACTATGAACAGTAATAAGAGGGAGGGGTAAACCTCTCATCTTAAACGAACTAACAACTACAACACTGTAAGGTAACACTCTATACCACTACTAGTATACTAGTGAATGCTAATGTAAATTTGGATGCTAATGCCGGATTTTACGTGTTGCTAACTTAAAATCCGAAAATGAATCAAATTTATTTGTTACATGTGGTTAGAAGCTGGAAACACTGTAATATTAGAAATAGACGTAAAAATATACTGTCATATAGAGTAAAAAATCGAGCCATTCTAGTAGTATACTAGTAGTGGTATGGAGTGTTGTCTTACAGTTTTGCAGTTGTTAGCTCGTTTAAGATGAAAGATTTACCACTCCCTCTTGATACCGTTAATAGTTTTCGTTCGCGTCCCCGTTCGTATAATATATCCAGCACTCATTGCTTTATTCCTTTTTGCAGCTGTCTTGATATGCAAAGATCTGCTTTTACGTCTGTGAGTGTGGTTTGCATTGTATTGCTTTGGTGTTGCTTTGCATTGTATTCGAATATGCTAGTGTTTATTCCTGCTGAATCAAACTTTGTGTCAATAAACAGTACGATTTTTCATCTATCTATCTAGTGTTCTTGTTAGCGCACAGTTAATTTCATTCCATGGAAAATCCAATTGATGTTTTGCTTGCTGCCAAGGAGATTCAAGGCTATGACAAACCCGATCGCATACTTGAATGTTGGAACCATTTGTGCTATTACAAACTGTTAGGATTTCGTCCAACTAAACATGATTCGGCACGTTGCTTCACTACTTTACTATTATTGGAATGATGAAGAAGTTGTGTTACAAAACTGTGTAACTGGTCAAGACATTATCGGTCTTAGACATTACGGATTTTTCGGAAGTGTGGAAAGTAAAGAAATGACGTGGGGTTATTATTGCGAGCTATTTACCGAACCTGACGGTGTGATTCCTTCAGATGTGGTTGATGTTTTCGGCTTGGATACTTGGTCTAGTTTGGATGCTGTTATGGAAGTGGATAATGATGACTCTAGTATGGTTAGTAGTGGTGACATGAACATACTGGACAGTAATGAAAGTAATATGAATGTGGACATAGATACAGAAAAGGATTCTAGTGAATGTAAAATGCTTAATATTAATGTTCAAAAGTGGATGGAAGACAATAATATGCCTATAATGTATGGTGTTGGAAAAAGTAATGATTTTGAAATTATCAGTGAATCACAGAAAAACCTATCCGAACTTTGGTATCCAAGGGTGTCAAATTAGCAATAATTCATTAGTAAAGTCAATTCCCAACTCTGAGTAATATGTAAACACTTTGTTTAATTTTGCTATGAAACATTTATTTAAAGATGTCGATTCCGATTCCAAGAGTAGTAATTGTAAGGAAAATAAACCAATTTACATACCATGGCGATTCCGTGCACATCTTAAGGTTCGTATGGAGATGGTAGTTTGAAATTCTGTCAATGAAGGTGCTTCATTTAGTCACTCATGGTGCCCTCTTCTGAAATTTAGCAAACTACTTAGGCTTGAGAAGAAGAGCAAAGTTCTTGTTATAGCATTCTTTTCCCAGTCATTTAAAAGACCCTTCCCCCTTCCCAACAACCCTCCTCTGTTGCCAGGGAAATTGTCGAGAGAGGGTCATCTCGAAATATTAATTAATTATCGTCCTGTTTCTTCATAGTTTGTTTCTTGTGAAGATAGAAAAGTTTAATGTCGTTTTTTTCAGGTCCTCAATCTCATACATGTGATGGTTATGTTCAAGGGTTCTACAACGTGTGCGTATCTTCATAAAGACGGTAGCATGCCACAAGCCCACAACCACCAATTGGCAGTATGTGCATTTCAAATACAATAGCGAAATAGGTTTTGGTTTATTAAAAAAAGGGATAAATAATGTGAAACAGAATCAATCTTTTTGCTGAAAGAATATAGAGGGACGTTGATTGAATGAACCTGAAAAGTACAGGTTTTATTGGGAAATAATGCTGTTTACTTGAGGTGGATACACTGCGGTAAATAACAGAAGGATTCTCTGCCAAGGGTCCATCGCATTCATCCGCACCAGGAATCTCCTAAAATCGCATTATACTTTTAGTAGCGTCCAGTATCATAGCTGGAGCACAACTCCACAAATTTTTAAGTTAAATAACTTTACTCCTCATAATCTACTTTCTAAGTAACAAGATTCAGCTTGCTCCATCACCACATGTTATCATCAATGAATGCGTAAAAATAAGTTCAAGCACTTTACCGAGTATCAAGGGGTGAAAGACAATAGAAACTATAACCTGCGTGAAAAACAACTTCAAGTTAAATGGCAACATTATGTGAAAATAACTTGTCGTAACACGCTCCAAATATCAAACCAAACTTCTTCCCTCTCTCTCGAGCGCTGCCGGTACAAATCAACAAAAACCGCGCGTTGACCCCAAATATATATGGTACAGAATAAACCACATAGAACGGAATTGTCAGCTTGGTATTGAACTTTATTTACATGATAAATTGAAGAATTACGTTGAAGAAATTGTACTATTGGTTTTGGTGGATTGCGGCCGAGACTGTCAAAATAAAAGGCGCGACGATTTTTATTAATATAGATACATGTCCAGTGTGTTCCTTGCCGATATGACGGACTTAAATTAGTGATTATTGCAGCAGGTGCCTTCACTATTACAGGTAAGTGATTTAATGTATATATGCTAGTCAATATGGAACTTGTAACACAGTCATGCAACACAACACTTAACATTTGATCGCTCCACATAGTCACTTTGAATTACAGTCTACATCATAATATTCAAGTACACTGGAACTTGGAGTAATGGGGGTTGGATTATATATGCTTTTTGGTTCATGACTTACATATCGTGACAAATCATGGTAGGTGAGAAATTTACTATAACATTGCGCTTCATAAAATGCACATCGGAACGTATGGAACTGATGTTGGTAATGACCACAATGACTTGCAGGAAAAAGTAATTTATTTGATTTTGGACAGCTTAAATGTTCTAGATTTAATACACTTCGTCCCAGGAGTCGTTCCAAAAACTGTTGTCTGTGGTGACCATGGACGTAGAGAACATCAATATGTTTTGTATAATTTACAAGGACTTGTTGCAAATTGTCGTATGCTACGTCGCCTTCTGACCATTGTAATCCATAGATGTTTGTGGACAGGTACTCGTTGTCCAATTGAAGTGTTAGTGGTAAGTCTTCATTGCTAAAGGGTTGTTTAAAAATCCAAGTATGTGCGTTATTGAGATCAGGATTGACAACGGCCAACTCCTTGACGATAAGGTCATCGTCACCAGCTTGATCAAATGCTAAAAAGTGGATGATTGCCCTCATACTGTTGTTATTACACTGATGTAAACAGGAATTTATTTTCACTTTATATACATATTTTGAGACAGAGTGCCAACTACTTAAATAATAATAATAACGACACAAAATTTATATTCAACGCCGAATTGATTAATTATACCAGATTATCCGTATAAACGTTTCGGTCTTTATCTATTTGAATTAATGAATCAAATTGTGCATACACCACACAAGTAATGGAATGTTCAAGATTTTGGCTGAACCCCATTTTAATATTTACAGGTGAATCTTTGACGACATTCCATGTAGAATCGTCTAATGTATTAGTAGGCGACAAAATAAAAGCATACAGCGTATAGCCATTAGGATATTCTTTAGGTGAAATGGTATGCCCTGCATTTTGATGAAATATACCAGTTCCGGAAATTAAAGTATGGTAACTAGGAATAAACAAATTGTTTGCAAAATCAGGAGTCAGGGGAGTAGGTAGATAAAATTTAAAACCAACCTGCACTTGAAGTTTGTTGAGATTAAAATGTTGAAATTGGAAAGGATTTTCATTGTATTGTCCATTAAATTCAGTATTTGAAACAAAACCAATAACAAGACCTTTAGGTACTTTTCCTAAAAATAAATTGTCCAAATTGAAACTAGATACATTTTGAGGAATGGTATGAACACGTGTTTCTACACGTGTCAATGGAAGTTTAGCAGTATCCTGAAGCATATATTGATTTAATTAAAGAGATACATCAGCAGATATTTCCAAAAGACGTGCATACAGTATAACGTCCTCCAAGTGAACTTTGAAATCAGATTGTTGTCCTGCCATAAGACAGAATGCATATTTACTACGACTTAGTTTAACTTGCATGTTAACTTTATTGGGAAGAATACGATTAAGTGTTGTAATATCAGTGTAAACACGACCAAGCATTTCAATAGAGGCACTACCTGCAATCATTACACTACGTTTTTGAAATCCAACATTATCGTTTGTTCACGTATTAAACTGTCCCGCCGTAACCTTATACCATAAACCCGTTTTCAAATGAGTATTGGTAGCATCTTCCCCGTAGTTGAGACTTGTTTCAAAATAGGAACGGTAGGGATAGGTTCCATTTGAAGATGAAACGATTTTATCATTCAAGTAAACATCGACTTGTGAAAATATGGCATGTAGAAAATTATTCACAGATCCAACAATATCAGCTGGAACGGGTGGTGGTCCAGCTGCAGCTACTTGTAAATTATCCCCATTTGCCCTTACTACTTTACATTTGACATACAAGTAAAGGTGCGAAGGATCAATATACTCTGAAGTATCCCCAGGAATAACAAATTCAATAGGTCCTTCGGATGTGAGTGTTGAAATAGGCCGATAGTCAACCATACGTGAGGATTCTATAGCAGTTTGTGTCATGGGTACAGATACCAAATCCAATTCATTGGTACAGCATTCTTTACTAGCTGGTATAAGGAACGACATGATGATTAACTAAAATATCTCTTGGTGTAGTTGATGTACGTTTACGACGCTTTGCAGGTGGTCCAACACGTGCAGGAGCTCTTCGTTTGCGTGCACGTCGTCTACCGCTACCGGTAAGCAACTGATTTAATTTTGTTTCCGCTTTTGTCTTTAAGGCTGACCCTGCTTCGCGTACGCGTGCTTTTACGGATTCTTTTACAGGTCAGTTTTCTAACATATCCCCAGCAACTTGAATTCCAGTTTGTAATGCTTGTCGTCCAACGGCTTTGGCGCCCTGTATAATAAATGGCATTGCGAATAGGAAAAGACCTCGAAATAAACTTCCGATTCCGTGGCCGCGCTGAGAAACGGGTCCCGCAAAATACGGAATTTCCGCGTCCGCGATGTACTGCTACTTTCATTGTGCGAGACGCGTAAAGTGAAGTGTTACCGTCAATGTTCCGGATGCGAATGGCAAATTACGTCCTGCATAATCCTTTAGTAGGATTTCAATGGTATCAAAACTTAATTTAGATAGTGGAAAATAATGGACGTTTTGAAATGTAATTGTTTGCACTTTTCCATGATTCGTATCCGTCATGGCCACAATTCGAAGTAATGGTGCTTTTGTATCACCTACATATTGTGGCTGAATAAGATCCGTGTATACAAACACTTGTTGCGGGTACCCAATACCTAGGTAGGGTTGTTTTTGTATTGCTCCAAGTTTTAAAATGTTAATACTAGGTTCAAATCCTAATTGTAATGCTAACATGGGAGAGAAACG